>JAPMOR010023552.1:1360480-1411816 GCA_026543865.1 Argiope aurantia
TATATATATTTAAGAGACAAAGGAAGAAAAATTGAGATAATTCAAAAATAAGGAATAAAATATTCAAATTGTTTAAAATTTAAAAAATAGAATATTTAAATGCAAAATAAAAATAACTTGAAATGAAGTATCAATTTTGAAATAAGATTTTGGCATCCTCAATTACGAAGCAAATATTTTTAACTAATTTCAACACTATGTGGCGCTAGCAATCCACTATACAACATTTATATGATGTTTGGTAACGCCAATAATACCTAACAAAAGACAATTCATACAACAGTCTTTTTTGCAGAGGAAATTAGAAGCAATATAAGCTGCTACTACTACTAGTTAAAAGCTTTCTATTTACTTAGAATTTTAATAAATTTGAACAAATCAACATGTTTCAAAGAATCATTTCAACTGCATATTATGGCCAGTGGAAAATTATTATGTTGACTCTGGTTGTTCGTTGTAAGTACACTCACTATGTTATATATTTGATTCACATGGATATGAATATTTCATTTCTTTTTTCAAAACCTAAAAAGTGATAAGTTTATTTAACATGAAAACATTATTTTAAGTGAATATTTTTTTCAGGTGTCTGGAGTACGGAAGAACAACCTGTTCTTTATCCTCTTATGGTTCCCCAAAATCCATCATTGGGTGACAGCATTGAAATCGTATGCACTATCAAAAGAGGAACTTTGCCCGTTTTATTTTCATGGTTGCACAATGGACAAATAATTTCAACAGAGAAGCAGAAAAAAATAACTGTTAATGAGCGAAACTCATTTTTTTCCGTGAGTAATATTCAGCCTGAGGACATCGGTAATTACACATGCGTTGTGAGTAACATATATGGAAAAGATACCAAAACTGCAAGCGTTATAATCGAAGGTATTTTTTTTTTAATTTCTTGTTTTTACGTTTCGCTTTTTTATGAAACCTTTTTGATAAATATATATATATTATAAAAACTGTGCAAAATGTGACGAAAATGTTTGGAATTTTTTCTGGAAGAAATTTTTTTCGACTTTTCTTTATAAGAGGAGATACAGTAAATTCAATCGACAATGTAAATATGAAACATATCATTTTTTAATTAAATTTTTCAACAGATGTGCTTGTTATGGCTTTATTTATAAGCGTTTATTATTATTATCTTGACATGTTTATTGTCTTGAAAGCAACTTTTACAAATAATTTATAAAATGAAGTTCATCTATCAGGTTTAAACTGACTGAAAATTGTGAAATATTGCAAACAAAAAAATAGTATTCAAAAGCTGCAAAATGCACTGATTTAATTTTTGACTGAAATGGAAGTCATTATTTTCGATAAGATTTCCTCTACTGTGTCTAGAAGAAAACAAACAGTGTAAAAAACAGTGTCCTTCCAAAAATAAGCATCTTACCAAATAAACGCTTATTTGTATGTTAATGTTTATAAATAATTGTACTCTTTAAGATATTTTATTGTTTTAAAATGTTAATGAAAAATAAGTTATTTCCATGCAATGAATATCACCGTAATAAAATTTGGTTTCTAATCAGCATTTATTCCCAAAAACTTACTTCAGTGCAATATGTTCAGTGTAGTCATCATTATTTGTGATATATTTTTATGGCATAAGTTAGCCATGAATATAAAATGTAAATTAAATATTTTTGAAGTTGCTTTAAAATTTTTGTCTAGTTTATTGTTTGACGTGACTTCAAGTAATTAACGAAAAATTCTTGAAATATATTTAAAATATTTCTAACGACAAGATTAAATTCATCTGAGTTTACTGTCAGAAGTTTTATGATAAAGTTGTTTTTATTTTCTAAAAATCTTTCATTATTATTTACCCACCTTTTAAACTTTTAATCGTGTGCTAATATGTTATGAGAAATAATGAATTAGAAAAATTAATGGGTTTTTCACTTCTCAATGTGAAGGAAAAAGTTCATAATTTTATTATATGCTTAAAGCTTTTATTTCCATGGCATGTTTTTTGATAAAAATGATTTCTATTTCTGGTTTGGTATTCTTTATAATTCTTTTTGTTCACGTGATGTGGCGCTACAATCAGTCGTGCACGCTACTGTTTGGATAGTTTCCTATACAAAGCGTACTTTCGAGCAACTCTGTAACTGCAAGGTATGTTATATATTTTTTTTAAATCTTTTGTCAGTTCAAAATAATAATGGTTTATGTATTGTATTTTAGAATATTCTAAAACTCGACTTAAATCATTTCAGGCGAGTAATTTCGTGATCTTGAATTTAAATTAATATGAAGATCATCCACCATTTTCTCATCCATCTATGTGGGATATTCTTCCAAATTCATTTCGGTAAGATTCTAAACATTTAACTTTGTTAATATAGTAATGATTCTTGAGTTTGTAAGTGACTTAAAATCAAGATTTAATTGAATGAAATCATTATATGTTAAATGGGGTTCCAGAATCATTAAATAAAATGCAAGTTTTTAAATAAAAGTCATATAACATGATATAACCTTCTACACTCACATTATTTTCCAATTTCTACAAATTTGTTCTTTAAATGAATTATGCTCTAATTGTTTAACGTTATTAATTTTAAAAAGATTTTCAATACCAATAAAAATAAGCAATGTTATTTATCTTTTTTCTTAAGATAAAGTGTAACTAGTGATACAATAAAATATCCGCCCTTAAACATTACTAATGTAAGTAAAAGAAAATTTGTTGTTGCTAATAATTGGCAACTGATGTGATTTTTTTGATATTTAGACAAAGAAATATATTGAATAATATTGACAAAGAATTCATGAGTAATTAATTAATTAAGATAATAATGCTTAAAAATTGGTTGTAAAAAAATCAGTTGTGAGGAAATTTTGAAATACTCAGAATTTGCTTAAATGTAAAGTATCATATATGCCGTGCCAATACATTCTGGAAACTTTTAAAAATACTCTGAATATGAAAAATTATTAATATTTAATCAGCAATGATAACTATTTGTAAAACATCATAAAATATATTGAACTTTTATGTGAATTAGATAAAAATGCTGAGACTTAATGTTACATAATCAAAAATTTATAAGAATCAGAAAACTATCATCAGACTATATATTGAAATATTTTTTGATTTTAATATAGTATTTATATTAAATATCTTACTTATTTTAAACTCTTCGGCAAAATAATATTATTCATTTAATTTTAGGATTTTCTGATGAAAGACCTGTTTTGAATCCAATGTTCGTACCTCCCAATCTTGCAATAGGTGATAATATTCAACTACTATGTACTGTTAAGCGTGGGAGTAATCCTGTTGAAATAGAATGGTTACACAATGGTAAAAAAATTACTTCTATCCAGAAACATAAAATAATTAACTATGAAGATAGTTCTCATCTCTCTATTGGAAAAATACAACCTGAAGATATTGGCAATTACACCTGCGTTGCCAAAAACAGGAAAGGGCAAGACAGTAGTACTGTTACCCTTATTATTGAAGGTAAATATGGAAATGAGTAATAATCAGTGTAATAATTTTTTTAATACTGTGACCTCTTGCAATATTAAGAAGATATTATATTGCTCAACACTTTTATGCTACGTTATTTACTGGTATCACGTTTCTGTTAGTTTATTTTAATTTATTGATAATCAAACGTGAAAGATAACATTCCTTTTTATACAAATTTTAAGATACTTTGTGGACAAGATATAATATATTTTTATTTTCTTTATGAAGTGGATTAATATTTGTAAAGTTCCAAAACTGCATGGCATTACAGTGATTCTGAACGAAATTAAGCAGTTAAACATTTTTTTCTATCATAAATATAAAATTTGAGCATCACATAAAACTTTTATTGTGATATTCAGAAAAAAATACCTCATATTTAATTTTAAAAATTAGTCGAAATGATAATACATCGAATGGTTCAAGATTTAAATAACCTCGATTCCAAGCTCTCCAACCGATTTTCATTGAGAACGTTGTTGACATAGCTACTTCATCTTCTC
This sequence comes from Argiope aurantia, assembly GCA_026543865.1. Classification (NCBI taxonomy): domain Eukaryota; kingdom Metazoa; phylum Arthropoda; class Arachnida; order Araneae; family Araneidae; genus Argiope; species Argiope aurantia. The sequence goes on from JAPMOR010023552.1 coordinate 1,364,480, forward strand.
GCATCATCTAACAGCATTTCGGGGGAAAAGGTACGTTTTAATTTCTATTTTTAATACAAAATAAAATGATCAAGTTATTTAAATATCATTGTTGTTATATAAATATTATTGAATGAAGCAGTTTTTATATACTTGTTATAATTGCAGATATAACATGATAAAGAAGATGGCAGTCTTAGCCAAGTCGAATTATGTTCTATTATGGTGGTGGATGTTGCATAAAATCGTACTAATATCATCTAGTAAGTAAATGCATAATATTCTTCAGCTATTTTTAATGATATTTCAAACCACCTGTAATTATTTTCTATTTACTTTACACCATTAGTTTCTATGTAACAATTGATAAAGTTAACTTCTAGATTTATATTTAAATTACAGAGTAACTATAATATCAGTTATTTTATAATTATGTATCAATGATCTCATATGTTGTTTTATTTTTAAAATATCATATATTTGTCTTTTTTTATAAAGCTATAATTATCATTGGAATTAATTTTAGAATCGATGTCACTCTCTCACTCTCTTGCATCAATATTTTACGAAGTAATTTCACGAAAATTATTTGTTAATTTTAAAACAGTTTTGATAAAAAAAAAATATACAGGATATTGTTAGAATTTTGTTACACTATTTGTTATCATTGATATATTTTACACAAAAAATTATAATCATTTAGAATAAATTTCACTTTTATCAACCATTTAATAACCATAAAATGATCAATAAAAAGGACATACTCATCTTTTTACATTTTTTTTGTGATTTTATATGCGAATAATATATTTTTTATTTTCTAATGTCACACCTCTATTATGTACTTCTACAATGTTTAATATAGATATATTGGTTCTATTTTCTAGATGATTCTCAACCACCAATATTGACACCCATGTTTGTTCCGCCTAATCTTGCTATTGGTGATATTACAGAAATTTATTGCAATATTAAGCGTGGTAGTTTCCCTGTTAATTTTTCATGGTTTCATAACAATGAAGAATTGACAAATAAACAAAAATATAAAATTACTAACAGTGAAACAAGCTCTCATTTATATATTGGAAAGATTAAAGCTTCTGACATTGGCAATTATACATGTGTAGCTACCAACATATATGGACAAGACAGTGGAATGGTCAGTGTTCTTATAGAAGGTAACCATAGTTCAAATTTTATATATTTGCGTTATATTATTTTTATTGTGATTTAAATTTTTAATTCCAAAACGAGACGTTGAGGGGCGCTGTAATCATCCTTATCTACATCCGGTGTTGTTTCCTTTACGGTTTAGGCATTTGAACATATTATGAAAAAATGAGGTAAGTATAACAATTTTTTCCATTTATCTCTTTATAATTTTGGCTATGTATAGCTTTCTAAAATGATATTTTGTTATAGAAAGATGATAATTTCTACCAAAAGTGAAAAAATCAGATTCTTCATGTATATGATGTTTATTTATCTTCCCCTGAATATATACAGTAAGTATATGAAATGCTAGTATTGTTTTAAAGCCTTTTTAAATTATATAGGTATATAACAATGTATTTTCTTATTTTAAGCATTACAAATATTTTAGATTCAAAGCAAATTTTATAATTTTCTTCACTTTTATTTCAATATCAAATATGGTGTCGTTGAATATACAATACACACAGCTGTAATGCTGCATTTCAACGATCTGCAAGTTGGTTTTATGTTTGATTCGACAATTGTAATGTTGTTTCGCCTGTGATGATGCCATTGATGTAAAAAACATTGATTGTAAGGGTTCTATAATTTTCGTAACACATACAGACTTAACATCCCTCTTTCGAATATTGATCTAATTAGTAAAAATGAATTAAATAAAATGTTTTTATTTAAGTGTCCCGATTTAAAAATTTGAAACAAATTAGTAATTAATAAATGTGATGTAGATTTATTTTTAATAATTTTTTTTATGTTATCACAAAGCTGAAGCATTTTTTCACCATACATATTGTTTCATTATCTTTAATTAGGTTATTTAAATAAATTCATATGTACCTCTGATATACTCAGTGGAATATATTAAAATATTACTGTTCAGTGGAATATTCATTATATAGGTTTAAATTTTGAAATTTTTCTATTACAAAACTTAAACATATTTTGCAATTTTTCTATTACAAAATTTAAACATATTTTGTAATTTTTCTATTAATTTTATAATTTTTCAATTTTTTTTATTCTAAAACAAAAGAATATTATATTTTATTTAAAACATGAAAATTATCAAAACAATGAGAAGTAGAATTTCCATTCCCATTCTAAAATCCTTAAATATAAGGTATTTTTTACGTGCATCAAAAATCATGAAAAATACTTTTATTTATTTTGAAATAATAAATATTTATTATTACATAAAATTCATTTTAATTCCGAAAAAAAATCCTATAATTTCATCTTATATAAATTTTATTTATTTATTGTATCTTATATAAATTTTATTTATTAATATCTTAATTAATAACATCTTATATAAATTTTATTTATTAATATCCGTCTCAGCATGTTTTCTTCAAGTCGTAAATTTCAAAAATAACAATGAGTTATAATATCGCCTATTATTATAAGTGAACATTTTCCAAAATCTGTAAAAAATTCAATATTTTAAATATTTTAGATTTTTTAAATATTTCCAGTTATGCATTAAGAATTTCTACAATTAAATAAGTAATTTGCCTTGTAATAAAGAAATTCAGGTTTTGTACTATTATGAATTACACAAAGAAATAATAATCAACAGGAAATCTTAAAACAGATTTTCAAAACCCTATTTTTGTATGAAAAAATTCATAAAAAATAATTATTTATAGTATTAAATTTCGCAATAAATTTAAAATTTTACTAAATAAATAATAATTGTTTTAATAATAAATCTTTATTTTATTTTAGTTGTGAAAGCGGAAGAACCTATTTTAAACCCCTTGATCATTCCTCCAAATCTTTCACTTGGTGATAATACAGAGCTGTTGTGCACGTTAAAAAGAGGAAGCTCGCCTCTTACTTTTAAATGGCTTCACAATGGAATGGATGTCACAGAGTCGAAAAAGAATAATATTGTCATGAGTAAAATGAGTACACTGTTGTCAATAGGTAAAATTCAAGCCTCAGACATCGGTAACTACACATGCGTTGTTTCAAACAGAATAGGCGAGGACAGAAAAAGTATTCAGGTCCTTATTGAAGGTCAGTTCAAATTGCAGATTGATCTAAAATGTTTATAATTATTTTGATTATTATAAAGTTTCAAATTTCTCTTATGTTATGATAAATATTGTGCTTCAATCGTTGGTACCGTTTCCAAAACGATAAAAAATTGCTTATTATCAAACGATTCGCTGACTGTATAATAAAAAACATTCAATAATATGAAATACTTGTCTTTATGGTCATTAAAATGTGTGCCATTTAATGTATATTTTTTATTGATCTTGATCCACTTATAATTCTGTATAACCTGACATCATATAGTTTTACTTTTATTGTAATATGTTTTTGCGACTATTTACTAAAATGTTTGTAAAGAAATCTTTACTACTTGTCGATACATGTTGATCCCGTATTACTGCAAGTTTCATTCCTCACTACAAGGCTTATTTCCGACGAGGTTATATTAATTCACTTAGAATAGTGATGCAATTACAAAACAATTAATAAGCAAAATCAATTGAAGTGCTTAAAAACTGAATCTTTCTTTTTGCTTTTTGTGTTTCTTTTAAAAGAATTACAAATAAAATCAGTTGCACTTTTTTACAAAATATAATAATGTGTAATATACATTTTAATGGATATTATTTTTCTTCTAAAACCAAAAAAAGTCAAAGCTTTCATGTAAAAAGTGACAACACTGTCTTAACGTTTGAAAAGATCGAAGCTTTAAAGGAATTTTGTCAAGATAAACAGTATCGAATTTTCTTTTTCAAAGAAATCCATAGCGTGAGTCAGACATGAAATTTACCACGTTTATTTTTATTCAAGTGTTTTTCTTTTATGAATATATAACATGTCCTAACGAATTTAAACACTACTTTAGAAAATATCTCTGGGGTTTTTCATGCATAATGATTAATTATTTATTAAACCATTTTCGTTATACGTTCGATATTTCATTTCATCTGATTTTTGATAATAATAAAATTTTATTGTTTTATATTACGTTTTCTAAACTATATATTGTTATATATTATATTTTTGAACACACAAAAAATATTGATACTGAACCTTTTAATTAATTAGTATCAACTTATTAATACTTCATTTTTTTTTCGAAAGAATTTGCACAAAATACGATTTCTTTCCAATATTTGACGATATGTGGCGCTGCATTCCAAATAAGTTTCCACGCTTTGATTGTATCCCTTTATGTACTACAGACAGACTTAAATGCTTGTGACACTGGAAATTTCTATACATTTAAAAGGAAAATATAATACTGATGTTTCAGTTTTAAATTCTAATTCTCAGAATAAACAAGGTATCGTCAAAAAATGGAACATAATGAACGTGATTCTGTTTTTACCTTCAAACAGCTAAAATGGTGGGGATTCAACGCTGTTTTCTTCATCGTCATGTTTCAGATAGGTAAGTCGTTATCATTATTTAAAATCTATTAATCTTAAGTTTTATTACTTTATATGTGCATATTTAATCTTAGTTATTTGTTATATATCTTTACAGTTCAGCTATGTTTTAATATTTAAAACCCTCAGCCATGAAAACTTCATAATTCTCCACGCGATAGTTAACTTTTCTGTTTGTTTGCTTTTTTGAAATATCTCGTGCATGTGATTCAGACATAATATGTTTTATATGATGGAGGATTTACCTCAATAAAAATTAATCTCCATTAATTTATAATAATGTGTGTGTAATAAATTTAAGATAAATATTTAAGATAAATATTCTTAAGAAGCAAATTATCATTACGAATTGTATTAGTTTGAAATCATTTGTTAATGGCAAGCAGCTTGTTAGATAGTTAAATTCAGAATGTAATAGATTGTTTTCTTCAACTTTTGCCACATTTTTTAATCAGATAAGTGTCTTGTTATATGAATCGAAAGAGATAAAACATATTTTGATAATATATAACTCTTATTTCACAAATAACACAGAATAATATAAAAATAACATTCAAATAATTTCGATGTCAATATGATAATAAAATCGTTTTTAAAATTTATGCTTAAATTTCTATTCCGAATATTGAATATTACTCCATATTTTATGCAGGACAGTTTTGATCCTGCTGGCTTTAAAACAAACCCAGTTAGTCAAATTTTTAATTGAGTTAGTTATTAAAAGATAAATTACACTCAAACAAAAATCAGCATTCTCTATTTATTGTACTGTATATTATGTTTAAATAATTATTTGACCTTCTTGTTATTATTATCCTATATCTAACAACAAGTAAAGTGTAAGTTCTGATCATTGTATTATTATACTAGCCGCCTTTGGCGACCAGCCGGTTCGCCAGTATTACCGCTCGCTACAATTTTCAATTAAATATTTTAAGTAACTGGTCCCTTAAAGGATTCTCAAATAAAACATTTTTTAATCTTCCAATTTTGATAGCCATACCAAACTTATACTGTTTAGATCTTTCGTTCAATTTACTACATATATTTTGCTAATTTGTTGTCATTTCCGACAAAACTTCAACTTTAATTTAAAATGTAAATGATGAAATTGCAATTAATATTAAGATATTTTTTAATAAAACCAAGCGTTTTATTTTATTTATCATCTTTATTGTTATTTATTAATTATTATTATAATTGAATGTGAGTATTGCAAACAGAATCGCTCGGTATTTAAGTCTTATGTGAACTACAAAATATTTTTCATAATTTATGTAATATCTGAAACAATAATTCAACAAAAATTTCTGAGATTCAGTATAAAATTCAGTTTTTAGTTTGGCTTTCAAAAGGATTGAAATGAAATCAATAATAATATTTTGTTCCTGCCTATAAATATATTTCAAAAATTATGAAGTCCAAATTTAATGCAGTAAGGTATCATATTCTGAGAAATATTCTGGACACACCAAATTTTAAATAAATGAATGAATGTTTCTATTTTCCACGATCAACTAAGACTTATTTATGAAGTTTTAAATGCTAAAAATTTAGAAAAGCTCACCATTTTCATAATCTTAGGCCAATTAATCTTGAGAAATCTGCGCGTTGATTGGCGTATTTTCTTTGAAGCGATCGATGGAAAATCTAAAATTATCCCTTTTTTTATTGAATAGTGATATTCAAATTTTCATAAATCAGTCAGTTTAAGTGATTGGAAATTAACTCTTAAAAGTCAGTGATTTAGTTGATTGGAAATCAACTCTATGACCACCATAAAATCTGTGCTTTCTCTTGTGGTGTATGCATTCTCCTTAATATCCGCTCGAATAAAACATCACATACAAAAGTACTACATAGAACAAACACATCAAAAGTAAACATAACATTTCAATAGTTGCCAAAAACAAAAGAGAGAAAAATGAAATTAATAAGCAGACGATATTTAGAAAAGTACAGATATTTAGACTGGAAAATGAAATTATCTGAAATTAACCACACACGCAGACGATATTTACAAAAGTAAAAATATTCAAACCTGAAAAGGAAAATATATGAGTTATTCCATCAATAAATGCCATGAGTTTGTTTATATCTTCATTATTTTATGAGTCATTAAACATCAAAATGGGTCCGGAACTAAATAAACACCCTGTATAGAGAGTGTAAAAGATCATAAAATAATTTTTCTTGAATTTATTTTTTAGAAAAAATAATATTTCCTATTTGTTTCAATTCCTACAAACACGTGCCGAAAATTATATTTTTGCAGATTTCATTTCCAAAAAGATTTAATTTATTTTTAGTTGGAGCTTTAATCAATGTGATGGCAACACTTTGAAAAAAGCTAATTTTTTCCATGAATGCGAAACGTGCTTAATTTTAATCTTTATTTTGTACGAAAAAAGTTGTTGAAAAATATAGTTAAAATATTTATTTAAAAATTCATTAAAAATAGAAATTTAATTTTAAGTTTAAAACATTGGTATCATTTAACAGATAAATTTTTGATCTTTAACTTGATGTAAAAATCTTTTTTGTGCGTTAATAGTTTTGGAAGTTATAACAGAAACACGCCAAAATTTCCCTTAATTTTTAAATAAATAAAATTCTAGTTAAAAATTCGAAAAAATAACCCCCAGGTGCACATTCCCGGCCTCCAAGGTATACACGTGCCAAATTTGGTAGTTGTAGGTTGAATGGTCTGGCCTGTAGAGCACCAACACACACACACACACATTGAGCTTTATTATAAGTATAGATTGTTAATTCTTATCCCAGTATTATTTATTTATTTTAAGAATTTCATTCTTAGTATTTCAGTTTTTCTGATATCAAAATGGTATTGAAATGGTAATAAAAAAATAGTAAAAGATGAATATTAAAAATTAATCTTAATAAAATTAAAAAATTATATATATATTTCAAAATTCTACTTACATAAATAAATATTTCATTTATAAAAAATAATATTCATTCTAAATATTTACATAAATAAATATTTTATTGATATAATTTTCAAACATTTTATTACAAGCGAAAGTATTCCCCCTGAAAAAAAAATTCCGCTTATAAACGATAACTTGTAAAACAATTGAATTAATTGAGGGTTCAAGTTATAGTTAAACTCCAAAAAAATATTTATAATCTGAAAAATATTTATTAAAAAATTTTAAAATATAGAAAATGTTAAAAAAAATCAAATCTATGAAAAATGCATTTTTTTTAAATATAATACTATAAAACAACTCAAAAATTAACAAATTATGCTAATAATATATTCATCATTTTATGATTTATTAAAAATATTTTCATAAAGTTTTACAAGATTTCCATAATAAGGATGTTTTTTTTCCTCTTATCTTTCAGCATTTGGCAAAGGGGATATTCCAGTTCTAAATCCAATGTTCATTCCACCTAATTTAGCTTTAGGAGATATGACAGAACTTTCCTGTACTGTTAAAAGAGGAAGCCTTCCTATATCATTTGAATGGTTTCACAACGATAAACTAATTGCAGATCAACAGAAATACAAAATCTCTAATACTCAAATAAGCTCTTTGTTTTTAATTGGACAAATAGCAGCTTCAGATATTGGAAATTACACCTGTAAAGCGACTAATTTGTACGGGGAAGACAAAAAAACTGCTAATGTTCTAATTGAAGGTACACTTTTGTTACAAATTATTATTATTATTATTATTATTTGTATAGAGTTATATGCAAAATTTTCTAAATTAACAGAATTTATCTGTTACAATAATTAAAAATTACATATTATAATGCATGCAATTTGTAAAGAGCTGGATTTAGTTTCTTTAACAATATTATGGACTCTATTATGCATAATTTTCTTTACTTCCCAGTTTCCTACAATTTGTATTCATTAATTTATACTTCTTTTTATTTCATTTTATTTTAAATGTTGAATAAATGGCATCGTACGTAAAAGTTTACTTGTTTAAAATTGTTCGTTATATATTATTTAATATTCATTTTTAAAAGGTTTCTTGGGTTTCGATTTATTATTATATCAACAAAAAGAAAGTAAAATGCGATTTACCGACTCTAGATACTAGTTTATTTACAATTCGATTCACCGATTCTCATATATTGCTACGAATAGCATTTCTTTTCAATAACTTTTTTATATTTCTATTTTATATGAAACGAAATAATTTGAAATATCCAAGATTTATGTGAAGAAATATTGCTAAACAGTTTATAAAATTATAATTATTTCTTTATACTTAATTATAATTAAATGGTTTTTGCATAAATTTTTCTAAATTTTATTCACATTTGTTTGATAACAAATATGAAAAAATGTTGCTGTCATATTTAGAGAATATATTTTGCTATGGCTCATAACAAAATTTCTTGGGTTAGAAATTAAACAAACTTGTTATCACATGTATTATATTTAAATATTAGTTTTTATTCACTTGTATATAAATGTATGAAAATTAATAATTTTATATGCAATAATGTCTTTCGTTCTGTTAATGCTCGACATGTGGCGCTGTCATCCAGTATACAAAGCAAGCTGCTCTTTCCTCTTTTATCAACAACATTTCAAGGCTTAATTATTTCAAGCTATTCAACTATCCGTTTTACTTTGTAGACTTTTTATATATTTTTTTCGCAATTTTAATAATTATTTCAATCAAATATCTGTGAAAAATATCTTCATACAGTGAAAATCCAAGCATGGGGATACAACAAAAAATCTCCAACGCTTTCACAATAATGCTAATTGCAATGGCTTCCTTCATATCGTATTTGCAACTAGGTAAGTTGTCATACAATATTATATTTATAATTTTCTATGTTATATTTTAAAATATATTTTTAATTTAAACACAAGAAAGTATAAGAAAATAAATAGGAGTCAGTTTTACTATCGAACATTTATACAAACTTTATACAGATTTTATGTTGCATGTACAGTATTATTTCTATTTCTTGTAGAACATAATACAGACATTTTCACAGAAATTATTGAAATAAAACTATTACAATACTGCATGCTTTTTAATGTACAGTGAACCAAGTTTTAATATTAGTATTTTAATAACATAAAATAATTTACAAAAGTATTTTTAGTGAGAAAATTAGTCCTTACAGTTTAAATTTACTTTTTCTTATTATTTTGTATATTGTATTCATGAAAATTATTTATATATATTGCCGATAATTTTATAAATTTGTTTCCATAACTTTCCAGTAATATAAATATAATTGCTCTGAATTTAAATCATGTTCAGTTTCATAATTTGTTAAATTGTTTTTATTTGTCTCTCACTTCTATGTGTAATTTTTGTAATTTTTTAAACTAATGCTAAATTTCAAAATTCTTTGTGATTTATCATTCATTTGCTGTGTGTTTTTCACAATTATATAGTGATTTTATAACATGATTTATGTTTACATTATGTATCGTTTTTTTTCTTACATCTAGTTCCCTGATTTTCCAAATAATTATTATGAATTTAAAAAACATTTAGTCTTTCAAAATTGGTGATTTTATTATTTAAACATTAATAACCTCAACTTATTTCTCATTAGTCGATTTTGTGCTTAGTATAACGGATAAAGTTATAGTCCAATCGTTAAGAAACTTATTCAAAAGAAAACTACAGATTTTGTTCATACAAAGCATTGAAAAGACATTTAATTTTGCAAATATTGACAGAATTAATTTGGTTACGGTAAGACAGTTTGAGAGTGGATATCTTTTTTCGCGATATTAGATATCTATCATATTTTTCAAAGCTTTATCTATAAAAATTTTCCAATGCTCGAAGAAACTATTAATTTCTTTTTATTATTCTAAAATTTTATAGAAAGTTACGATCATAGATATTGATATATTTTCTGATTATATCCGAAATTCATCCATTTATTTCTAGATACCAAATATTTAATTTTAATTAAAAAACAAAAAAACTCAGGAGTTTCGTTCTCCCAATTTCTTTAACTTTTTTTTACTATGAGGATATCATAAAAGAAAGTCAAACATATATTTTGTTTAAATGGAAAATGATCTTTTATTGGAATTTATAAATGGAAATTAGATTTCTATTTTTTTTTCCGTAGGAAGCCAGCATGTTTTTGAAAGAGTAGTAGTTTTATAGTGCTTGAATAAATTTCAAAAAAGGTTTTTTTCTTGGCGATTGATTTAAAATATATGATTTTTTGCAACCTGTTTATCAATTTCATTATATTATAATATATTGGAAGATAAAACTAAAAGCTTTTGATGTAAATTCTTCAATTTTATTTTTTTCTGAGCAATATATTGTAATCTTCTTTTAATTTTAGAACTCTATTTCTGTTCGTAACTTAGAAGTGCTTGCGTTATTAGCATGAATGCTTCATACTTCATGCAACTTGATCATACATTGTTGACTGTATTTTTTTTCACTTTTGTTGATAATGATGTATCTTAAAATTTTTATTCAGTAAATATAACATCTTTTTCATTCAAGTTATCAAATTTTTCAATAATTTAAGGATTTCAATACCATAGAAAATTATTTCCTACCATAATCTTTGTAGATCTAATATATATTTTTCCTTTTTTAGTTTATGGAGCTGGAGAACCTCCCGTTCTGAGCCCTATTTTTATTCCACCGAACTTGGCCATTGGGGACATGACAGAACTTTCATGTACTGTTAAAAGAGGGACTTTACCGATTACTTTCGAATGGTACCATAATGACATAATAACAAAAAATCATCAGAAATACAAGATTTCTAGTTCGAAAATTAGTTCTCATCTTCTTATTGGAGAAATTTCGGGTTCCGATATTGGTAATTATACTTGTAAAGCATCCAATGCGTTTGGAGATGATAGCAAAACAGAAAGTGTGCTTATCGAAGGTATACAAATCATTTTATCACAAATTTCTTTTTTCTCTCATATAAAATTCTGTGAGTGGAAGTGTTTTCTTAATTTTTAAATAATTGTCCTCCATGCCATATTGCAGATGTTGATTAATTTCATTTTCACAACATCCACGGATGTAAGTGTGTATGTGCGTTTCATGTTGAAAAATATTTTCAGTTACTCATCATAGTGCTTATATTTTGTATTTAATTTGTAACACTCTCAGTTTTATAATAAACATATATAGGTATTTTACTGAATGCGTTTTTATGTACTTGAAATTGATATAAATTAAATAAAAGATTTAGATTCATTGAAATATATCATAGAATCAATTCATAAAACTAAAAAAATATAAAACCTTGGAAGTTTATGAAAAATATATGCATTCCTTATTATTCATTTCTTCAATGTCAGAAATTTTATTCCTTTGTTTACTCATGCAATAGTTTCTTTGATATTCTGACAAAGACATTGTTTGTTTGTTTTTCCCTTTAGATAAATTTTATTCTTGCTTTGAAAATGTAGTAAAGCTCGTAATTGAAATTAGAATGAATATTTATTCTTTAAAAGTTCATGAAATGAAATCTGCATTTCAACTTCCAATATTTGATATCAAAGTTTATTGAATTTGTCAGTATAAATTTTATAAAATGTTGTCTTCTCTTATTTTCAATTTTATAAATATTATATATGTCTTCTTTTCAATTTTATAAATACTTGTTTTAACGTTGTGTGGCGCCACTGTCATAGTTTTCATTTGTGTACTTCATCTCAATCACAGGCGTCGCAATTTATAATCAAGACATACTTCCAAAAAGCGGCCATTTTATTTGAAAAAATAAGCTACAGAAATTCGTACAAATCCTTATCATTTCGGCATATCATTCATTGCATGAAATACTGGAACTCATGAAGTCTACATTCATCTTCAAGCTCATAATTATGCTCTTTTCCATTGGAGCTGAGATGGGTAAGCCATACTTCATAGTTTTTGAACTAATCTAATGTCATTTAACAATAAATACAAAGAATTTATTGATATGCCTTTTTATATGTATGTATATTGTGAAAATATGTGTAATGTAAGGTGCTAACTTTCCATCAAATTGTTGATATTTAGTAATTTTTGTTCTATTTACAACGATAATGATGCAATTTCAGCAGTATGATTAGCTTTTTTCATTCAGTTTCTACATCCTATTGTTAAACTTTCTATACAATTTACAATTATTTATTTATTAATTTTCTGTGTAAAAATATCTATGTATATAATATATGTGTTAAAATTCTTGAAGATGTCTAAATGAAATTTGCTTAAACTTTTTATCTCTACCGCTATTATCAATTGTTTTTCAATCAACACTTAATAAGATTTTTGGAAGAATTATTACATTCTACACTGATAATATTCATAGAATTTTATAAGTAAATTAAGATTTTTTTCAAACAAGATATATATAATTCAAAATTAAACTCATATCAGTTATCTTATTATATGGATTCAGAATTCCTCGCCTACTTAAAAAAATTGCAAATTTTACAAAATTTGGTATATTGATGAAATATCTTCAGAACTAAATCGTTGAAAAATGTCTAATTTTTTTAAAAAATCATTTTAACATCTTAGAATCTTAATTTATTATTATAATGTCTACTATTTTGATGTTAAACACCTGTAACATTTTTAAATAAATCTAAAAATAAATTATTTTTAATATATTTTGTTTATTTATAGGTCAGGCAAGTGAGGATAAACCAATATTAAATCCTTTAATCATACCTCCTAATTTGGCATTAGGTGACATCACAGAGCTTTCTTGCAATATGAAAAGAGGAAGTTTACCCATTACTTTTCAATGGTTTCACGATGGAGTGGAAATACATTCTCACCATAAATACAAAGTACTAAACATTAAAACTAGTTCCCACTTGTCACTTGGAAAAATAGAAGCTACTGATATCGGCAATTATACGTGTAAGGCGATAAATTCTTATGGGTATGACAGTAAAACTGAAAGTGTGGTTATTGAAGGTAATTTAAATTTGTTTATATATTTTGTCATTATTATTATTATTCTGAATTTTCAGAAATTACATGTTACGTCAAACTGGTGCTATTAATGCATTAAAGTATTTTCATTTTCCCGAAATAGGGAATAACGCTACTATTAATCCTAAAATAACGCTACTATTAATCCTAATATTGAATTCATTTAACAAAGAATTATGACATTCGAAAGGTTGATGCTAAAAAAAGATAAATAAAATGAGTAAGTGGAGATATTTTTACAAATACCTAAATGTAATGCATTTGTGAGAATAAAGTTTTGAAAGTATATTGAAATCGGGGTTGTTGATGGGAAAGGGTGCCTTTAAATTAATGAATACAAAAACAATTTTTTTCGTATTCCCTGTGTTACTATTTAATTATCATTATTTTAATTTTTGATTCGATTATTCTATTTCTATTATTTCATACGACAATCAGAACAAAAAGCTCTCTCGTCGTCTTACAAATAAAAAACTAGTTGTATTTACATAAACAATATTGAAGCATTTCGTAATATTTTGTCGATACTTTTTAATATAACAATTTATATGTGTATATACGATTTCATTTCCATATAGAAATTTGTCGTTTAGCATTGTCTTGCATTGAAAGTTTGTAGACCTATAATAAAAAAAATTAATTAAATAACTCATTATTTATATCTGAATTGATCATATGCATTGGAAATATATGGTTGCATGCATGGTTGCATTTGATACTATGTAAAAGACTGGTGGTAGTTTAGTGTAGCTAATGCATAAAATGTATTGTTTGTATTCTTTTGACAGATTATTCTGCACTTAAAATTTTCCAACAGATTTATAAAATAACTAAATGTAAGAAATTGGCTATCGTTTTACTAAAATGGCAATCATTCATTTGGGAGATTTAAAACTAGTGCTTTCATCGTTGTTACAATTTTATAATAAAACAATTGAAAAAATGTACTATTTTCTATATAATGAATGATTCTTAATCTTCCGTTTTCATCCTACTTTATATATAAAAAATAATAATGTTCTATAGAACTTAGGATAAAATAATTTCCGATTTCAATATTTGTCAATTATTGAAACTGGAATCCTCATCTATGACCATTACAATCACATTTTTTCCCTTAGCTTGCATATATTAACACCTTTGTTCTAAGGGATTTAATATGATATTTATTTTAAAAAGTCATGAAATAACTGATTTATATGTATTTGAATATATTATTTTAATCACGCAATGACAGGATAATTTTTAACGTGAAGATCACATTTATCCTCTCAACAAAACTATTGACGTCTTTCGTATTAAATAATTACTTTTTGTCTCAATATATATCAAATTTATTTATTTAACGATGTTTATTTAATATGCTTTATTATTTGTTGATTTAAAAAAAAAGGTGGAACGTTTTAATTAATTATAAAGTCAACTGAATTGAAAGTTGCATTTCTTGAAAAACTGAATAGAAGAGATTTTATGTCAATTATTAATATTGGTTGATCAAAACTTTCTGTTATTATTATATAAAAACTGATTTCTGTGTACATTTCATAAATAAATGCTTCCTATTTTTACATGCTACATTTAACAATGCAGAAACGTTTTCAGTTAGAAGTTGTTTCTATCTCTATGCCATTATTCCAATTGAAACAGTGCATACATTTGTGGTATATATTTCTAATAACTCTTTTTTGAATAACTCTCTTATACCAAATATTTAATCTTTTTAATATATATATATATATATATATATATATATATATATATATATATATAATTTTGTTGGAAAGTTCCAATTTTATTTACTGGCGAAAAGTAATAATGAAAATTTTAAATATTTGTTTTTACAAATTTTTTTGAATGTATATATATTGGTATTTAAACAATGTCGGTAGTAATTAATTACAGAATTATCATTAATATGATCTGTTTCAAGGAAAAGGTATAACAAAGGTATAAGTTAAGCAAAAACAGCATTAAAGTCCTGGTGAAGTATAAAATATTTATTGTGTAATATTAAACAGAAAATAAAATATTGTATATGAAAGTAATTCGTTTTTATCATTTCTAAACCCACAAAATTTCGACATGCGTGCATAAAAGTACAATAATTTGAATATATACGAATAAAAACACATTCAAAGAAGATTTTAATATCAAGAGATAAATTTAAATTAATTTATTTTTTCTCTTTAATATCTTTTTTATCTTTATATAAAATTGATTAGAATTTTTAGTTCAGAGTTGAAACGCTAAGTGGCGCTATAGTCTTTATAATCTGAAACCAGTGCTTATAACTCAAAATCTGCTCTCCACATTTCAAGTCCATCGTTTTTGTTAAGATGTGGTAAGTCCGATTCCTTTATTTATTCACAATTTTAATTCCCGTGTTATAACTAGACAATGTTTTTAATTTTGAAATTTTTTTTTCAGGAAAGTTATTCATGACAAAAAGACAAGAAATAATAGTCTCTCATACATAGTTTTCATCTGCCTTTCTCTGAATGTAATAGGTATGTGGCATTTATTTATCACTTTTATGTATTTTTTCTTGAAATTACAAACATTTTGGAACAAAATTATGAGTATAAGACAGAAAAAAAAACTTTGCACAAAATGTAAAGTAACTTGTGCTGAAAATATTTTAAAAGGGATTTAAAACATTCAGTGTATACATGCGTTTCGTTTCTCCAGTTAGCGAATATGGATGACAGATTGTTTACAGATATTTTTCTAGTATTTTCCTCCAAGTTAAGAACTCTGTAAATATTGTTTCACTACTTGAGTACTATAAATACACACAATACATTATTTTATGAAACGGATTTGTTTATGTGAAAGAATTAATTTTGTTTCATTTATATCAATTTATTGTTTTTCTGTGATATAACAAAAATGAAGATGATATTCTTTTACCCTCACATTCAGCTTTGTGTCACTTAACAGTAGCTATTATAACAGTAAATTATATTTGGATGACGTTTCGAGATATTTCTCAGACGTTGTCAATAAATTACTAAGAATTCTGTAAATGTTGTTTCACTGCCTAAATACTATTTACGCGCAAAAAACACTTTTAAGAAACTTGTGGCATTTCGTTAATAAAAAAATGTTGCTGTTTCTGCTTTATACCAGAGAAAAATAGATATGAAATTATATTAACAGTAGTTAATGTAATTATCAATAAATCTAGGACAAAACTCTAGAATTGTTACAGCGTGATTCAATAAAAAATATTCATTTTTTAAATAAGTTTTTATTTTAAATTGGTTTTAATAAAACAAACCATAAATCAAACTTGAGAAATTAGCAAATTCTTTCAAATCGGTAAAATTGTGTTCTTATTAAAAATTCAATTGGTATTTATGTTAAAAACATGAGACCTGTGACTTTGATTTTTTAAATATAAATAAGTATTTTTTAAGAAGTTCGGTTATTATATTGCAACAAATATATATATTTCGATATATATAATATATTCAAATATTATTTTACAATCTAAATATATATTTCGTAATAAAATCTCCCTTTTTATATTCTTTTATTAACATAATTTTGGTTGTTTCTTTAATGCTTTTGTTAATATTTTAAAATTACATATGCTTCTAAAATTAAAATTTTATTTAAATCACATTAATTACATAATTATTAACATATATCATTAATTAGCATAATTTTGATTCCTTCTTTAAATGCTTTTGTTAATATTTTAAAATTACATATGCTTTTAAAATTAAAATTTGATTTAAATCATATCAATGAAATTTATTCAATAAATCGATGCCTCAACATGAAAATAAATATCTTTTATATTAAAAAAATGCGCCTATAAAATATTAGAACAATGAACTGATTCTCCTATTTCGTATGTATTTATGATGCCAATAATTTAATTATTGCTCCATTTTATTAAACTAAATTAGTATTAAAAACATTTAATATATGAATAGAAAAATAATTATATAATTAATAACTTATAAATATCATTGAATTCCTTAGTAATTTTTGTATTTACTTCCATTTTATCTCCTTTAATGATATTTTAATAAAATGCAGACTCATTTATTCAACGTGTATATTTATTATTACTTTACAAATTAATAATTGGATTAAATAAAAAGATATTATTATAAAAAGTCTTTATTAACTGACACTTTCTTTTACCAAGAACTAAATAATTGTTCTAAATATATATAAAAACAATGTCAAAGCCATTTCTCTAATCAAAGGAAAATTATTCGAGTAATTTAGTTTGTATAATTTGTTTTATTATTCTTTCCATTTAATAATGTGTAAATAATTCTATAATCATTATAAATTTGCATTCTTCTAATTATATCTTTTTATTCCAGAATCAAAAGCAGAAAAACCAGTTCTGAATCCCCTTCATATTCCTCCAAATCTTTCTCTCGGAGATAATGCTGAGCTATTTTGTAGTTTAAAAAGAGGAAGTTTACCTCTTACATTTAAATGGCTCCACAATGGAAAAGACATCACGTCAATAAATCAGAACAACATTATCGTGAGTAAAATGAGTACAAATCTGTTTATTGGTAAAATTGAAGCTTCAGATATTGGCAATTATACATGTGTTGTCAGTAACACAATGGGTGAAGATACTGCTACTGTTCAAGTACTTATCGAAGGTAACGACTATCACCAGTTGCTTTAATAGCTTTTAATATTTTATTTATTCCATTGTTTTGATTTTACATCAGGAGATACTTATATTGATAAAATTCAGCATGTGCTGTAAAAAACAACAGACAAAAGTGGACCTCTTTATATAATAGACAAGCCAGCACAATTTATTTTATAAAATAATATTTTCTTTTTATAGCTTGCTATACTTTTATTATCTTATTCAGCAAAATGTTTATCAAGTGTTATTTTTGTAAACATTTGTTTATATTTTGAAACTATTGTTGGGAAGAATATCTTTAATTTAGCAATTTAAATACAATTTTCCGCAATAGCAATTCAGTATAAAAAAAACCGATGTTTCGTAAAAAATTATTTTAAAACTATTTTCAAATTATATTTCATTTGGTAAAACATGTATTTTATTACAAACATATGAAATTGTTCATTTTTGATCAACAAAAATGGCATCGTATTGGGAATTTTACTTCTACAAAATCACGTAATGTGGCGCTACAATCAGCTTATGAGTTGTTTTCAAGCAACTGCTTTATGAAAGCGTTTCATTGAATTCATAATATAACTGAAAGGTATGTACTCCTTGCTATCATACATCATTTCCAACCTTATATTTTGTTTTCTCGATTTATTCTATCTCATTCTTGTGCATGTTATTTCAGGAACTTCTTTTTCATCTATTTAATCCAATATAAGCACATAAAATGCTACAACGTCTCTTGTTCATCATTTTTTGCGAGCTGTCTCTTCATATTCATACAGGTAATGTTTAATATGCTTTGCACATTTGCTTTGAAATGAATATTATATAATTATAATCAATATTTTTCATGCTAATAGTTTGAAAAACATTAACAGTAACTTCATAAAACATATTTGGGTATTTTTATCTAAACGGCTTATATTAATGCATTATTGCAGGAGTTAGTTAGTTTGTTTTCTAGTTATTTTGTATTTTTAAAAATAGAATTTGATTACAAAACATTTTTAATACATGTTGCTTCGCCTCTTTATCTAATTGTAAACATTGCTATTTTTATTACATATGCTGTTATGACCCAAACCTCATTTTAAGATGATAAAAACAGATTAATAATAATAATAATAATAATATATATATATAATCAGGTGAACGTTAGCTATTTCTCTCTAGATAACTGCAATTTTTGCGCTATGAATTCTTTCTTTAATGCGTAAATGTGTACTTTTCATCAATTCTGTTGTAAAATTACAAAATATCGATACTTGGTACTAGTTACAAATCACATGATTAAAAATAGCACTGCTGCATAATTGTCATTTATTATGACATAGCATAGCATAATTGTTATTTAGTAAGAATTATTTATTGAATGAGATATATACTTAATTCAATTCGAAAAAAATTAGCTCTTTATTTAAATTATATTAAAAGAAAATATCTGAAAGTAGAGTTTCAGTTATGTCATTTAACAGGAGCTTAATATTATATAATTTAGAGATATAAAGCTTTAAATAATTTTAGCTGAATTTTTTCACTTTAAATGTTCAGATTTGTTTCAATAATTTTAGAATTATAATTTCAGAAATTTTGTTTCATTATAGTTTATCAAAAATTATATTTTATTAATAATTCTAGGAGTTTCTGAGGAGCCACCAGTTTTGAATCCAATGTATGTACCTCCCAATCTTGCAATTGGAGATAATATTGAATTGTTTTGTATTATCAAACGGGGAAGTTATCCTGTACAAATGGAATGGCTACACAATGACCAAAAAGTAACATCGCTTCAGAAATATAAAATAACTCATTCTGAAAGTAGTTCACACCTTTCTATTGGAAAAATACAACCTGAAGATATTGGTAATTATACCTGTGTCGCCAAAAATAAATATGGACATGACAGCAATACTGTTATTCTTATAATCGAAGGTGAGTGCAAATTCAGAAAAAGAGACATAATAATTTTCTCATAATTTAATTTTTTAAAATTTAATATTCAAAAATTTTTTTCTTTTTTTACTATGTAATGAGTATATGAAAATGCCGATGCTGTGCATCCTTTTTTTTTCTAATTATAATTGCTCTCATAATTTTGTTTATTGTTGTATTATAAAATTCTAGAAATTAGAAATGCTAATATAGTAATCCAGATATAAATAATATCTGGAGTATTTTTTATTACTCTATGGTTTATATGTAAGTTTTATATTTTATCTTTTATCCCTTGATGGAAATATATATCTTTATTTTATGTAAAGGAAAGCTGAACATTTGTGCATTATTTTACCTTTGAAACAAAATCATTTAATTACTTTTATTACTTTTGCGTGATTATTACTTCCTACACTGAGGGTTAAATTGAAATATCATTATTAAATTCCTACTATTGGAACTAAATGTTTCTTAACTTATTGATCAATTAATTTTCCTAAAGAAATTAGGATTTGCACTTTAGATGAATTTTAAATGGTCTTTTTAAATTCCTGTCATTTAATGTATTTCATTATAGTCTAAATAAAGCAACTTTTTACATTTTTAATATCAAATGAAAATATTAAATGTAAATTAACATTTTAATATTAAAATGTAAAATAAAGTATTTGATGATGATTTCATTGGGCTAATTTTTTCAATAATTCTTCCAGTTTTGCATTTCAGGGACAATATGTACTTCTTTTTCTTGATATTGATTATTTTTAAGCATTGGGTAATGCAGTATTTTTGTAAAGATATCTCATTATAGTTATTTTGAATTTGTCTATAAACTCGCATGTTCATCGTTTACAAACTTATAGAAGTAATACTGTCATTTTTGCTTCTAAAAGTAGTCGTTGTATGGCGCTACTGTCTTCATAGTCGCAATTTCAACGTTTCATAACATGAAGAGATATTTTTGTAGTTCTGCTCTACAATGAAGTAAGTTGAAAACAAATTTATTATATGAACGTAGTTAAACTATTATTACATTACATTTAATTAATAAGTAGTATGGATTTCCTATTTTTTTTATTTTAGGACATTTTTAAATGCTGAGAGCAAAAGGCTTATTCATATCGTTACTACTTTCGTTGTTACTACATTGGCTATAATTACCAAAGGTATGTTGATGTTTATTGATCTTGTATTGAAATTCGACAGTGTTTTTTCGCAATTTCTATAAAGTTATTGTTGTTTTTTTTCAATGTTACTCATTTTGAAATACTTACCAAATAATTGCGACATAAAAAATATGCAATTAGATAAAAATAAAAAGCAACAATATAATTCTGTGATTTTAAATTTAATTATAAGACAGTTTCTAGAATAGAAATAATTAAATTTTTAATATAGTGATCAAGTTGTATGCATTCGCCCTGAAATCGAATTTTTCGTTTTTTTGTAAATGTTGTTTTCCTGCTAATGAAATTTTATATCTGTAAAAACACAATGAGATCAGTATAATATGATTTAAAATATAATTTCTGTGTTTCTTTTATAATATATATAAGAATCTATATTGAGTAAACGAGTTGTTATTTATCTTTATTTCATCAAAAAAGTTTTAAATTTTTGTATAATAAGATAAAAAATAATATGCTGAATAATTAAGAGCAAAGTTTTTCTTTTATAATAAAGAAAAAAATTATGAAAAAACGTGTAAAAATAAGTTATCCAAAAATGCATACTGTTTTTTTATAAATACATATCCATGTATTTTATGAATGCAAAGGCAAATTTTGTTCTTTATTGCTAATTGCTATTAATTTCTATGCTTTAAAAGAGTATTTTATTATAAGATTATTAATTTATTATGCTTCACATTTCTTTAAACGTTAATAATTTTCAGACCGACAAACATCCAAATTTTGAAATTTTTTCGTATTTTCTTTTTCTTACTATAAAAGTCTTCAAAATACAAATATTTCTTAAATATCCACACATATATATTTTTACATATATAGTTTTAGATAATTATTGCTTTTATTTATCTTTTTTTTTGCGATGAAATCCAAAGACATTTAATATGTCTGTGTATCTTTTTTCTTCTTCCTTGAAATTTGTTTCTAAAAAAGATTTTAATTTTTTTATATTTATTGTATAACTAATAATATTTGTATGTTCTAAATACATTACTGCATGCTTTATTTGAGGGATTTATACATATCACTTAATGTAGTATTTACAAAGAAATGAAGTATTACATAAAATATCGACTTTTCTATTGCATAATTTTAAAAGGAGATCAATATGAACTGATCTTTTTTAATTGTTTGATCTGTTCTTAATATAAAGTATTATAGAGTAATTGTGTATTCATCGAAATTTAAAACTTCCAAATTCATTGCTAAAAGAACCTGTATTAATTGATTAGTCTGAATAAAGAAGACAAAAATATTTTGAAATAATAAAAACTCTTTCTTTTTAGATTGCATAGCTGAGGAACCAGTTTTGAATCCACTACTAATACCGCCAAATCTTTCACTTGGTGATAACATCGAGTTAATGTGTACTTTAAAAAGGGGTAGTTTACCATTAACATTTAAGTGGCTTCATAATGGAATAGATGTCACAGAGAAAATGAAAAAGAAAATAGTAATGAATCAGATGAGTACATATTTGTCGATCGGAAAACTTCAAGCTTCGGATATTGGTAACTATACGTGTGTTGCCAGCAACAGAATGGGAGAAGATAGAGTAAATCTTCAAGTACTCATCGATGGTGAGCAAAAATTCCCGCGACTTGAAATCGATTTTCTTTCCAATTTGTTTTTACAAATGTCTGTTATTTATATATTTATATATAAATGCTATTCAATATTTTTTATGTAAACAATGAATTAAATGAGACTTATATTTCAGAAAGAAGTTAATTACAAAACTTTTTGTGTTTCTTCAAGTTTATTATTTGCTCTGACTTCAGTTCCATGCCAAATTGTGGGAATCTTACATTTCTTTTCTCACTTTAATTAACATACATAACATTTCATTGACGATTATTTTATCAACATATTTCAAAAATTTTCTGCGAAATGATGATTTTTTTATTTAATTTTTTCTATTTACGTGAGTCAGTTGTTATTTTTGAAGTTTATTCAAGAACTTCATTACCCAGAAATTTTCTTAAAATTACTTTCATATTTTTTTATTGTGATTTACATTTTTTAATATTTGTTTCAACAAATTTTTGATGCCATCCTTCATTTATAATTTTATATTTCTTTTCAAAATTCAACAATATGTGGCGCTGCTATCCAGCAGTCTAGCAACGCTTCTATATATGAATCTGTTATTTAGTTATTAGGCATCATTTTGTGAAGATAGAAGCCTTTGTTTAACCCTTGGAATTATTTAAAATAATGTTTTAACATTTTTGACACTTCACTTAGATAAATGCTGTATTAAAGTATTTTGCTTCAAACATTTAGAAGAAGAAGAAGGGCAGAATATTAATAACAGTTATCGAAATGATTTTCAAGCGATATGTAGAAGCTTTCGTCGCAATGTTTGTCATAGAAGCACAGTTACCAAAAGGTGAGTCTTTATTGAATGCTTCTTTAATTGATCTAAATATTATTATTAGTGCGCTTATTTTAAACTTTTACATGTTTTCTATTCATATAAAGTTAATAATGCAAGAAATATTAATAAATTCTTCATAATGGCATTCTTATGTTTGTGGATTTATCTATTTGAAATATATTGTTATGATAGGTATCAATTTCAAATCAGTTTAGTGCATGCTTAAATTCCCAAAAAACGATCACAACTGCATTTAAATTTTCATAAAAAGCGTTATTTCAAATTGAAATTTTTTTTCAAAAGCCAAATTAATTGCTGATTAAACAGCTTTATTTTGTTCTCTCTTTTATAAATTTTTTTCTTAAAGCTACACAACTCTGTAACTTCTTTAAATTCCTATAGAACATTTACTTTCAATGACATGTGGATGACAGAGAGATTCAATCAGTCGTACTTAAAATATGTATTTGCATAGGCATGTGATGAATTAAAAGATAAAAATGTTTCATATATAAAATTAAATATAATTAAATAAGATGGATTGTTGTGATTAAAAAAGAGTAATCAATAATTAACTAAGTAAATTTAGTTTGTTATTTTATATATTATTAACTAATATTGTTCTTTATACAAAAAAATGCACTTGTGTGATTTGACATATTAAGAAATATTTTCCTTAATATTTACATTTGTAATAAAAAATGGTAATAAATATAATTATCCTAAAAAAATTGAATGTTTAAAAGGCTCTGAAAACTTTATTAATGTATTTGTTGTATATTGATTCAATTTTCCGACATCTTATAAATTGATATTTATTTTAAGAATTTAATTTAAGATTTTAAGACACAATTAAGAATTATTATTTTAAGATTATTATTTTAAGATTCGTCTGATCAAGTATTGATTCTTAAATCATCACTAAACGAAATAACACTTCCATGTTGTTAAAATTATTAAATTATAAATATTACATACTAGCCGCCTTTGGCGACCAGCCGGTTCGCCAGTATTACCTCTCACTACAATTTTCAATTAAATATTTTAAGTAACTGGTCTCTTAATAGATTCTCAAACAAAACATTTTTAATCTTCAAATTTTGATAGTCATACCAAACTTATACTGTTGTTTAGATCGTTTCGTTCAATTTACTATATATATTTTGTTAATTTGTTGTCATTTCGGGTAAAACTTCAACTTTAATTTAAAGTGGAAATGATAAAATTGCAATTAATGTAAAGATATTTTTAAATAAAAACCGAATTTTATTTTATTTATCATCTTTATTGTTATTTATTTATTACTATTATTACTGAATATGAGTATTGCAAACAGAATCGCTCTGTATTTAAGTCTTATGTGAACTACAAAATATTTTTCATAATTTATGTAATATCTCAAAGAATAATTCAACAAAAATTTCTCAGATTCAGCATAAAATTCAGTTTTTAGTTTTGCTTTCAAAAGGATTGAAATGAAATCAATAATAATATTTTGTTCCGGCCTATAAATATATTTCAAAAATTATGAAGTCCAAATTTAATGCAGTAAGGTATCATATTCTGAGAAATATTCTGGACATACCAAATTTTAAATAAACGAATGAATGTTTCTGTTTTCCACGATCAACTAAGACTTATTTATGAAATTTTGAATGTTAAAAATTTAGAAAAACTCAACATTTGCATAATCTTAGTCCAATTAATCTTGAGAAACCTGCGCGCTGATTGGCGTATTTTCTTTGAAACGATCGATGAAAAATCTAAAATTATCCTTTTTTTTTTATTGAATAGTGATATTCAAATTTTCATAAATCAGTCAGTTTAAGTGATTGATTTAGTTGATTGGAAATTAACTCTTTTTATTTAAAATATTAGTGTTTCAAGAACATTTTGTTATTCGTAATTTCCACAGCAGAAGCTTAATGTAAAATCAAAAATTCGTTATTTATTAGAGCATTTATTAAATCAAGTTACATAAAATATAATCATTTTCCATTTAGACCATTTTAGCAGATTTGTGACTTACTAAAGGTTTACAATTTAGCTGTGTGACCCTGATTTGAATGGATATCCTGTTCATATTAAACAAAACTTGCCTTAAAATATAACTGATTTACTGGATTAATAATATAGAGAGTGTAAAAGATCATAAAATAATTTTTCTAGAATTTATTTTTTAGAAAAAATAATATTTCATATATATTTCCTTTCCTACAGACACGTGCCGAAAATTATATTTTTGCAGATTTTATTTCCAAAAAGATTTAATTTCTTTTTAGTTGGAGCTTTAATCAATGTGATGGCAACACTTTGAAAAAAGCTAATTTTTTCCCGTGAATGCGAAACGTGCTCGTGCAGCTTAAATTTTATTTTTATTTTTTACAAAAAAAATTATTGAAAAACATAGTTAAAATATTTATTTAAAAATTCATTAAAAATAGAAATTTAATTTTAAGATTAAAACATTGATATCATTTAAAAGATAAATTTTTGATCTTTAACTTCATGTAAAAATCTTTTTTGTGCGGTAATATTTTCGGAAGTTATAGCAGAAACAAGCCAAAATTTTGCGTAATTTTTAAATAAATAAAATTCCAATTAAAAATTCGAAAAAATAATCCCCATGTGCACATTCCCGGCCTCCAAGGTATACACGTGCCAAATTTGGTAGCTGTAGGTTGAATGGTCTGGCCTGTAGAGCGCCAACACACACACACATTGAGCTTTATTATAAGTACTACATAGAACAAACACATCAAAAGTAAACATAACATTTCAATAGTTGTCAAAAACAAAAGAGAAAAAAATGCAATTAATAAGCAGACGATATTTAGAAAAGTACAGATATTTAGATTGAAATATGAAATTATCTGAAATTAAAAACACGCGCAGACGATATTTACAAAAGTAAAAATATTCAAACCTGAAAAGAAAATATATGAGTTATTCCATCAATAAATGCCTTAAGTTTGTTTATATCTTCATTATTTTATGAGCAATTAAACATCAAAATGGGTCCGGAACTAAATAAACACCCTGTATAGAGAGTGTAAAAGATCATAAAATAATTTTTCTTGAATTTATTTTTTTAGAAAAAATAATATTTCCTATTTGTTTCATTTCCTACAAACACGTGCCGAAAATTATATTTTTGCAGATTTCATTTCCAAAAAGATTTAATTTATTTTTAATTGGAGCTTTAATCAATGTGATGGCAACACTTTGAAAAAAGCTAATTTTTTCCCATGAATGCGAAACGTGCTTAATTTTAATTTTTATTTTGTACGAAAAAAGTTGTTGAAAAATATAGCTAAAATATTTATTTAAAAATTCATTAAAAATAGAAATTTAATTTTAAGTTTAAAACATTGGTATCATTTAACAGATAAATTTTTGATCTTTAACTTGATGTAAAAATCTTTTTTGTGCGTTAATAGTTTTGGAAGTTATAACAGAAACACGCCAAAATTTCCCTTAATTTTTAAATATATAAAATTCTAGTTAAAAATTCGAAAAAATAACCCCCAGGTGCACATTCCCGGCCTCCAAGGTATACACGTGCCAAATTTGATAGCTGTAGGTTGAATGGTCTGGCCTGTAGAGCGCCAAAACACACACACACATTGAGCTTTATTATAAGTATAGATTTACGCTTCGAGATTTATTCAATCTAAATATGAAATTAGAAAATAAAAATGCTAGTCTTATATGAAGTCAAAAACAAAAGTTTAAACAATTTTAATGCAGATCTTAACATTGTTTTGATAATTATTAATTTCAAAATGCTTTTTAATCAAGAGAGGAGAGAATTATTTTATTAAATTATTGTTTCATCAGTTTTATGCAGACATAAACTCTTGAGAGAAAAAGGAAAGAAGTCTGTATTATAGAAACCGGTAATATGATTCAAAAGCTTCAACTCAAGAAATACAAAAAAAATTTCCTTTATTTAAAAAAATTTATTTATTATTGTTTTGTCATTCTACTGCATTTGCTTCCTGTTGCTGATATAAAAAATTTTAACAAACAAAATTTGTTTTTGCTTTCAGTTTGTTGCGAAGGAGAAAAACCTGTTCTTAATCCTATGTTCATACCACCAAATTTAGCTGTTGGAGACATGACAGAACTTACCTGTACTATAAAGAGAGGGAGCTTACCTATGACATTCACTTGGTATCACAATAATCAGATGGTTTCTGATTATCATAAATACAAAATATCCAATTCTAAAATAAGTTCCCAATTTTTAATTGGAAAAGTTACAGCCGCTGACATTGGTAATTATACATGTAAAGCATCTAACTTATATGGGGAAGATGCAAAGACTGAAAGTGTTATCATTGAAGGTATTACAATTTTTCTACCATCTAAATATATATAAATTAACTAATCGATGCTGATTTCTATAGTTTATCTTTACCTTTTTAATGCAGCTTATCTGGGAGATTCATTTGTTACAGCTTAAAATCATATATACTCTTATTTTATTTCGTATATGTCTTATTTTAAATTATGTAGAGTATTTTAAGCCATGTTATTTTAAAATCATTATTAATAAAATACTAAGCATGCTGAGAAAAGTTTTTAACAAAATTTAGATATTTATATTCCGCAATTGACACTGATTTACAATTCATTGGATTGTTTTATTGTTGTTTAACTTGCGAAATTTATTTGTCGCAGTTTTAAATCATGCATACTTTTATTTAGTCTCATGTATATCGTTTTGTATGTACTATTGAATTGAGTATTTCGCTTAAAACATTATTGAAAAAATAGGGTATTATGAAATAAAGCATTTTATAGGTTTAGTGATATATGTATGAGAATTTACTTAAAATATCGACTATGATATATATATATTTCTTTTATTTTGTCATTTATGAATATAACCAAGTATTTTTCAATTCTAAATGAAGTGCATTTTAAAAGTTGAACATTACAAATATAATTGTTCTTATATTCTTTTTTGAATAAAAAAATTAGGAAGATAAATACATTTTCGAAATTTAATGCATATAACAATGAATATTAAAAATGTCTCAACTACTTTTTTTCTCACAATTACATTTGCGCTTTATACCAATAATGTTTCAGTATTTCTTTACTCATTATTAGCATTCATTATAATCAAATAAAAGTGCGCTTTATAGCTTTCAGTGTTTGGTGTGCTATGACAGCGCTAGCATACGGTTTTGTGAAAGCGATTTTTTATTTTATCTGTTGTTGACTTTTTATGTATACCATGGTAGAATTCGTGATATTTTGTTTATTCGATAACCTGCTATAGTCTTTTTTAATTTCTTGTTCAGAATATCCTTTATCAGATTTTTTTTCACAGGGGAAAATTTTTTGATTTCCTGAAACGTTAATTTCCAAGACAATGAAGAATACGCTTAAATATTCCATTCACTTGCACTATCGTCTCTAACAAATACGACGAAATGAAAAATATTCGCATTTTTGGGGGTCAAACAATATATGCAGCATTATAATCTACGTGGAATTAAAATAAATCCATTTCTTCGTTTTTCACTTCGGGTTGGATTCTAATGTGTAAAATATAATTAAACGTATGCAATTATTATCAGTTGTGATGTGAATTGTGACCACCCAGTGTTTTCGCTTTCCTTTTTTTTTTTTTTTTTTTAAGCTATTGCACTATGAGTTTTGCTATAGTATTGCAAATTACCAATGAAATTATCGGATATTTCTCTCAGGTTGAAGAACATTAGTATGAAAATAGCTTCGTTTCCTGGTATTACCAATAGCAGCGTGTGAATTACATAAACTTTTCTTTTCGATATTCAAGAACAAATATAACTTTCCAAATACTTATGAAAATGAAAATGTGTACGAAAACCGATTTTGAAACGTTTTCTCCAAAGCTCACTTTTTCTAATTATAGTCCGTATTCTGTATCAATATTTCTAATTTAATGGTTCAACAACTCTTTAAATTCTTATCAATTTATGCAATATTCTGCGTATAATAAATGTAATAAATAAATTATTATATTCTTAAGGTTCCGAAAATATTTACGTCTCTTTGATTCTATAAAATATCTTGTTTCTGTGCTCATTATACAATAATGAATTGCTTAAACAGAAAATATTTACACATTCTTGGCATTCTTGGAATCATAGAGTTTTTTAATGTTTTTGTTTTTTTTTTAGTTTTCATTTAAATTACTCGTATTTATTTTTCATTGTTTCTGTTTAATATTACAAATAAGCTAACTTTGAAATAAAACATATGGTGATAAAAAAAAACAATACTACAACACTGTATAAGGTATTAAACATCATAAGAAATCCACTTCTTTTTTTCTCGATAGTTATATTTAATGGTTTCGTAAATATAAAATTTCCTTTCTAAAAACAATTGCATATTACTCTTTGTTTTAACTAAACATTTACGGTTTAAAGACTTTTCACTTCTAAAATTATGTGTCTTGCTATTATTTTTGAAATATTTCGTCTTAATTAGATTTTAAGTGAATTCAAAATAATTCATTAACATCTGGAACTATTAAAATACTTAAACTATTTTATTGTTTCAAAGTAATAAAAAAATTCAAGTATGTAATAAAATTTTTGATATAGTAAAGTAATGCAATAAATTTTTAAAAAATAGTTTTAGATTATCACTAAGGAAAATTATTGTTATATAATTTAATTTCATTAGAAATAAATATTATTTGCTAAATATTCCTTTAAATGCTATCGCATGTCATGCATTAGTCACCTCTTACCTTTTGCGATATGTGAATTTCCAATATGACATTCTATCGGTAATTTCCTTTGAATTATTTGTCATTTTTGGTTAATTGTTGGAAACTGTGAATGGACTATGCTTAAAAGTTATTTTCTTTTATAAATATCTATACTTAATTATAAAAATGTTATGCTTTTAAAGATTTTTTCAATATGAAAGGAACATAAATGTAATTTACCTTTCGTTTTTAATCATAACATGTGATATATTTTTTCTAAATTCTTGTTTTCACGTTATGTGGCGCCACTGTCATTATTTTTACAAAAGTTGAATGTGCGTCTCTTCTTCAAGCACTGCATTATAAAAAAGCTTCACCTTCTCTTCCTCCAACAACAAGAGATTCTCAAAAAGAAAGTTTCGATTTTTCTTATATTCATTATGTTCTATAGTATTTCTAAAGCTTGTGGATTAAAGAAAATATTCCTGCTCCTAATTATCTGCTTTGGAAGTAAAATCGGTAAGTTAATTTATTTCAAGCTCTTAAGTAAGATGACATTATTAATCCTTGTCGTTGTTGACTTAGCTAGTCTTAGTTTATTACGAGATTAATTTTTTTCTAAAAAGAAAGTGTAATCTTGATACTGTTATCACTGATTTTACAACCAATTTTTCTTTCAATATTGTGTGTTCAAAAGGGGTATGCTTAAACTGCATACATACTAGAATATCCTTTCTAAAATAACACAATATATTCTTAAAATTTTAAACTTCGTCTTACATAAGCATAATATCTACATTCAAAATATTCTACCAGAAATGTAAAAAAGTTATCGATATTTTTAAAATTTCTTAATGAAAATAGCTAGTCAATTTAAATTATTCCAACATGACACTGAATGGAAAAATAAACAATGAATATAAATATAAATATAAGTGTATGAAATATGAATTTAAAATATAAAGAATATATATTAAAAATGGTTATAATTTAATATATGTTGGCAAAAAGGGAATTTAACTGACTTTAAGTAATTTCTTTTAATGAAGGGATTCAAATTTTTTTCTTAAATCTTTAAAATCTAAGCTTTATTTTCTTATAAATTTTGGATATCAAAATTCTTATTCTGTATACATTTTCAATCGACGTATTTCTAAAAGTCTTATTTTTAGTTTTAATATTAGGAAGCAATTTAAAGGAATTCAGGAATTATAATTAAACGATGTGCTTGAATTTTTTAGCATCATCTTTCTTTTTTTGAATTTTTTTTGGAGGGACATATATGATTTGAACTTTCTAATCAATAGCATTATGTTTATCATTCTATCAAACCATTTCTTTAGAAATGTAAAGTACTAATCAATATACGTAAACGATATAATAATTTTTTTTATATTTTTATGCTATTCAAACACCACTATGCATCGCTTAATATTTTCAACGATATTTAGATTCTAAATTCCTTTGGAAGGTGGAAAATATGTTTAATTGAAATATATCATCTTAAATACATGGAAAATTTTTTGAAGCCCTGTTTTCGGAAAAACTCAAAAATAGCTTATGCTAACTTTTCTCATTGTTCTTATTTTTAAATAAAAGCCATCATTACATCAACTTTAAAAACTACGATAATAATCACAATCTGAATATTCTAATTACAGTTTAAAATTATAGACCATAATATATTTCTTTTTTAAAAAAAAGAACTAAATATTATATTCCACATCCTAGTAGATTATTTGGAAAATATGCATTGAAAATTCTTTAAAATAATTCGTCATCAGAAAATTATTATGACAATCTATTACATTGTAATCTATCATCTAATCTCTATTTGTAATTATTACAAATTTTTAGTTTTATTTTTGCATTATATTATAAATTCACTATTCATGAAACCAAATTAACACATTTGTAATACTTTTCTTTTCTGAATTTCAAATGAAATATGAAAAGTCATCACTGTTTTTTAGAAAGATTTTAAAATTCGTTATGTTAAAATGTAACTAATATCATTAAGTTGCCAATATAATAGTAATTTAGTAAACTTTCTTATATTATATGTTCTTGTCTTAAATCATCTATTATATTTTTTGTATTATGATTTGTTAATAAGAATTAAAATTTATTATTTATTTCGTAGGTGTGTCAGCAAATGAACCTCCAGTTCTCAATCCACTGGTGATTCCACCTAATTTGTCGATTGGTGATATAGCTGAAATTTTTTGCAGTGTAAAAAGAGGAAGTTTTCCGGTAACTTTTAAATGGTATCACAATGCCGTTGAAGTGAAATCTCACTACAAATATAAGATTTCAAACAGTAAAAGTAGTTCGCAGTTTTCTATTGGCGAAATCGAAGCCGGTGATATCGGAAATTATACCTGCGAAACATCAAATCAATATGGAGGAGATAGCAAAACACAAAATCTTTTGATTGAAGGTTTGTAAAATAATAATTTCTAGTAACTAAAAATTAATTTTTAGATTTTTGTTTAAATTAGTCATTTAAAAACCCCATATGAATTTTACAAAATTTAACATATCATTAAATATTCAATAAAATATGCACTCATTTTGTACTTTTGCGAAGAAATATTATTATTATTAAAAATGAATACAAAGATTCTGCGCTGTTCAATCTTTTTATGAATAAATTTCTATTCCACTTATATTTATATTTCACTCCAGAATTTTCGAATGATTTTTATACGAAATTACAGTAAGCTATACTTTGCTATCTTCAAAACTTAATTTAGCTCATCGCATTCCTGAAAGTATTCTACTAAACAAATGTGTCTTGTCTTTCATCCAGGTAAATATTTTTAATATTTAATTCTCTCTTAATTTAATTAAGTTATCATTACCAGAATTAACTGCAAATTTCTTTCATTCAATTTCAGGAAATATTCTTCCAAAGCACTTTTCACATTTTCATTAATCATGAGAACGTATATTTTGTTTCTGGCCATTTCAACTTAGAAAATTTTCCTTGAATACTTAATTTTCTCTTGACAACAATTATAGAATTTGATCGAAGTAAGTAAAAAAAAATTTACATTATCAAACTTTTGGAACTTTTTTTTTAAGAAAATACATTCAAAATTTTTTATGGGTATATGTTGGTTCAAAAGCTTCTCTAATCTACTTTTCTGTTATTTAAAAATATTATTATGTGGATTTATACAATTTTTAAATCATGTTTTATGTTATGTTTAAATTATCTTTTTATTTGAATTCTCAATACATGCACATTATTATGCTATTTTTATTATATTTTATGGCATCGCACTAAAATAATCAACTCTATCTATACTAATTCCAAATTAAATTCCAGCCATATGTATTTCTAGCGCTTTCTTTCATTTCTTTAAAATATTTTCAAATATTTTTTTTTCTCTGTATATGTTCAATTTTATTGAAAGACTATTTAATGCCCCAAGTTCCTTTGAAAATAGTTAAATTTGGTCGATTTTTAATATACTAATATTTTAGAAACATCGAAATAGTTATTGTATAGATCAAATCATTTTCTTAGACATTTTTTACAAAAATTATTTTGTAGTTATTTTATAATTTTCTATTTCAGTAAGATTCTCATTAAAAGTCATTTCGCTGGTAAATTATAATTTTGGATTTAAAAGTATACCAAGAGTTATAATTTTATTACTTGCGTGTATTGCTGATTTTATTTTACAAAATAGTTTTCTGAAAAAAATATGTCATGTTAAATATGAGATTATAATTATGTTAAATGAGTAAATTATTATAAATACAAAAAGAAAGTTTTTAAAATTACTAAATTCTATTTATTTTGAATTATATTCATAAAGTTACAAAGTACAACGTTATGTGGCGCTACTAGTTCCAATCAAGAATATCACAAAAGCTACAATAAATGCTCTCAGATATGCTGTCGATGCAAACTGTTTTCATTGAGCTTTTATTTAAGAAGTAATCTTTTAATCATTCGCTTTTAAAAACATAATTATTAATACTAACGCAGATAGCAGGTAAAATGCTATTTATGTATTTTATTTTGTGTATTCTATTCATGTATCAACTGGAATGGCGAGAAGGTAAACAAACTTCCAATGATCTAACGTTATAAAGGCATTCGAAATTTAAAATTCATGTTTAAGTGTTATTTACTTATCTATTTTGATTGCCTAAAAATATTTAGCTTTAAGTTTTAAAAAATAACTCAATAATTTGAAGAAATATCATGCATTATATTATTTGTTCCTTTTTGTCTAAGAATTTATTGAAATAATTACTAAAACACAAATTTTAATGAAACACATCAAGTGCTTACGTGAATTCACACGTAATTATTAATTGTATCGAGTTTTAATTTATTTCCAAGTCAAAATCTTAGACTTTTGAATCGAATATTGTGTTAATTTCATGTAATTATTCATATAAGTTTTTGCGCTATGCTATTTTAATTCATATATTTTTAAAACTGTATTAATTTGCTTCCATATCTAAGGAAATTGGATAATAATTTTATGCAAATTTCTGAGAAGTTGAAAATAGTGTCCGTACTTTCATAATGAAAGATTTTTTTTCCATTTCTTATTAATTTTCAGTTGGAGCAAGTGATGCGCCTGTTCTAAATCCTCTTTTAATTCCACCTAATCTGGCGTTGGGTGACATTACAGAAATTTCCTGTTCTATAAAACGAGGCAGTATTCCAGTAGCTTTCAAATGGCTTCAGAATAATGTAGATGTGTCCAATCACCCTAAATACAAGATTTCAAACACTGGCAGTAGTTCACGCTTTATTATTGGTCAAATACATGCGACAGATATAGGAAATTATACATGCATAGGGAAAAATGCGTTTGGTCAAGATGAAAAAACTATCAGTTTAATAATTGAAGGTAAGGCGTTGTAAATTATTTTATCTAAAAAGTGTGTGATAAATATTTGTATGAAACCAATTTCAGTTATAGTATTTATAATAATACATTTAAAATTGTTCCAATTTGTGTGACTAATGTTTTATGAAGACAATTTCAAATGTAGTAGTTATAATAGAAATTGTTCAAATTCTGTTCATTTAATATTGTTCAAATTGTTCATTTAATATTGTTCAAATTCTGTATAAAATTGTTTTATAAAGCTTTTGAGAAATAAACGCTTGAGCGTATGTCAAATGCTTTTAATTTTTCAAACTTTCATAATATTGCTTTTCAATCGTTTTTTTTTTTTTGTTAGTAAGATTTTACGAAAGTTTTTCATATGTTACATGTTTGAGTATTCCAGCAATGAAGTGTCAGAATATTGTTTTATGTGTGCTTATGCACGAATAAACATTTTGCTCTTTATGTAAATGATATTATTAATTCTATTCTGTAAGACAATTTTTTTAATCTCAGTTCAGAATTTATAAGAGTGTACTTTATCAAATTAGTACTAAACTTGTGTACTAATTCCTTTCATTTACACTAAAATTTGGAAATATATCAACAGATGTAAATAAATAAAATTTAAATACGATTACAATCACAAGATTTATTTTTTATTTTATTTTTCATATACAATATAATTTTTCATATACTTGAATTAAAAGGTACAGAAAACATGATATGAAAAGTATACTTTCACAATATGATAATTTTATTAAGCATAGTTATTTATTCAGGGTTTTTTCCTTTCATTTTATTTTCAATAGCTATATTTTTAAAAATTCTATTGTCTATTTATTTTTCCTCTACTACATATCAAAATAAGAATAATATCTTTTATAACTAAATATATTGGTCTTTTAAAAATATTGACAACTACTTCTATGCATTTTCTCTGATTTTATAGTACTACGTTTGCTTAAAGTACTTCACGTTTTCTTCAGTAGTAATATGCTCTGATAAAGTGAGAAATCATCCATTTGAAACGATGTTTGATTTCTTTAAATCTTATGATTCAAAATAGTTCTGATTTTTGCGTTGTCTTGATTCTGTATATGCAATTTCGTGAACGTCATCTAATTCTAATTTATGTTACAACTATGGCTATATAAATTTCAAAATAATTAATTTTTTTATATATTATATTTTATAATTGCAACTATGCATAGCAAAAATTGAAATTTCGTATTCATAAATCAATAAGGGAATTTCTTTCAAAATAGGGACATATTTCTAAAACAATAGTCATGGTTTTATCTTTCTGTGTTTCTAATTTATGTGGTGAGTATGATCAATATTATGGAGATTTAAATTTTAATATAATTTTCAAAGCTTATTTCAATTGAAGAAATATGATAAATTTATACTTTTACATTTTTTATACAAATTAGAATGCATTTATCTTTTAATTTCATATACACCATATTTTTATATATTTGAGTTTAAAAATAATATGGCAATTTTAAAAAATGTACGCAAACCTTTTGCTAATTTAATAAAAACAAGTTAAGTCGGTTCAAGTTTAACAAAAACGAGTTAAGTTATTGGCGTATTTTAAATTAATATGTTGTTAACTAAATGCGCCAAATTATTTTAATGGTCCTAGATTTTAAATTCAATATTTATTAACTCGATTTTTTTTTTTTTTTTTTTTTGCGAATGATGTTTTTTTATATCACCTAATATTTATATTACAAGTGTAAATATATTAGAATGATTATTAACCAACACTGTTTCAATTAGTATGCAACATTTTTCTTTTAATCAAATTATTTTATCATCGTTGATATTTTTATCGGTATGTGGCGCTACCATACTGCTCTCAACCAAATTTGGAAAACACTAGATTGTATCTCTACGCATCCACAGTTGTTTAGATTAGCTATTACAGTGTTTCTATATATTTGTGCTATACTACAAAACCTTTTTACAAATTTGTCTAAGGAATTATACGAGCTATTCGGCGAATACGAAACATTAAATTTCAAAAAAATGTATTCCGATGCAAGATGCCGGTTCATTGTGTTTTGGATGCTTATAACAACTATGATAATGCAAATAGGTAAGTTAATTTCAGTATCGAATTTGTTATCTTTATATCCCTAGAAAGCATAAATCTAAATATAATTATTATGAAGATTTGATGCTGCTTTATAAAATGAATATTTTACAAATCGTAGCAAAAAATGTTTACAAAGTAAATAGTTGCTATTTTTTTATCATTGATATCTTAAACATTACAAGTTTTCAAAACAGATATCTAAAATCTTTATGTTGCTACTTTTGTTCTGTTTCCTTTTTATTCAGTACATCACTACGCTTGTTAGCATTAGGTGAAAAGAACTTCTTCAATTTTTACATATTACCTTTTGACAAATATTAGAGAGAGTCAAATTAATAACATATTTTATGTAAATATTTTTTCTTACTCATCACATGTTTAAATTTTCTAAAAATAAATTCTTCAATCATTTATTTTATGACTTTTGGATTGTCGTATTTGAAGTCTTTATTTTAATATAAGCTGAAGAACTATAAAATCTACAACAAAATTCTGAATTTACAAAAGTTTTTAATTTCAGCAGAAATAAAGGAGATAAACGCATAGAGATCTCTATATAAAATGGCAACCTTTGAAAATGTCCTGCACATATAATAAAACGGATGCAGACTCTAAAAAAATAATAAAATTTACTTCTCTATTAAAAATGAAATGCATTAAAAGTTTTCTAATAGCTATTTAACGAACTTTTTGATTAGTGACATTTTATTAATATTACCTTTACAGGAAAGAACTTTTAGAAAACTATGCAAATTATTTGTTTTATTAACAATATCTAAAATTCATACCTTAATGTGGAAACTTCGCACATTTAATAAATCTTTAAAATATATTTAAAATAAAAAATAATAATTTCTCAAAGTGTAAAGTATTTAAATTTTTACTTGCCTTTCTATTTTTACAATGCTTCAAACATAATTTTCGAATAAACTTTATGTACTTTCTTTTTCTTCTAGGTTCATCATCTGAAAATGCTCCAGTTTTGAATCCTTTGTTAATTCCACCAAATTTATCTTTGGGGGATATAACAGATATTTTTTGCACAGTGAAAAAAGGGAAATTTCCTTTGACATATAAGTGGCTTCACAATGGCCAAGAAATAATTTCACGTATAAAATATAAGGTCACCACCGTGGGAACTGGCTCACACTTATCTATTGGTGAGATAGATGCATCTGACATTGGTAATTATACTTGTGTTGTGAGCAATCCATTTGGCGAAGATAAAGGCACTGTACAAGTTGTATTGGAAGGTAAAAAATGAACATTCACTTTGCTATAATACAGAATTATAAGATCATATAAAAATAGATAAATTTGTATTTCATTATAATGAATAAATGGAACAGGTATAAATTATTTTGTTACCATTTAAATATAATTTATATTCCCACATACTATAAGCTTGATAATTCAGTTATTTTACTTTTTACATGGAAAGCTGTATGTATTATTCTTTCATTGATCTCTTGTTCATCAAACCATATATTTGAATAATTAAAAAAATGTTCTACACTTTTTCAAAAATATTTCGTATCTTCTTTTTTTAACTGTATTTTTATGTGTATGTTTCAACATTTATTTCTATTTTTGGTTTTAAGATATAAATGATATGTTATTCCTGTGTTAAGTGTTTTTAAGAGTGTTAATTTTTTTTTTTTTTTTGAAATTTTTGAAAAACTATTTTCTATATCCAGGAAAAACAGTGCTATTTAAATTCAAAGTATTACCTTAGTAATACTCAAAAATTATTGATATTGAAGCATATTACTAGAAGTTTTCCTAAAGAATTTGAACTGCCTTTTCTTGCAAACATATTTTGTCCCAATGTATCATTCCATACATTCTATGGATCATACTACGTATTGTGTCATTTGATATATACAAAAAATAAGCACAATTTCATATCCTTTGCAAGTTAGATTTTGGTTATGTTTTGAATAATACATTCTATATGGAACATTTTGTAAAATGCGTGTATAAATTTATTAGGACAAAACCTGCTGCTCTTAAACAAATCGGATTATATGAATAGATCATCGAAATCTGATGTTCTATTATAAATCAAGGAATTTTGCTTTGATAAACATAAATATACCCTTGAATTTTTCTGCAATTTTTCCTTGTAAAATTTATTATATTCTGGATAAACATACCTAATTCGTAGCATACGTTTTCATGCAATTAAGATTATGTTTAAGTTTGCATATAGTAATGATGAAAACGAATTCGTGTATCCATTTTAGGCTATTTTATTATACGGAATTTTTTAACGTCTTATTTTTTAATTAAGAGATGTTTACAATCATTCAAATACTTTGTGATATTTATAAATTAAATTATTTTACAAATTTTATCGATCTAGTGGAGAAAGAACTGTTTGGAAAATATTTTACATCAATTGTTGTGAATTTTTTGAAAAATAACTTATCGTATTAGAATACAAACTATTTATTAACATGAAAATACTCTCTTGTAATTATCATAAGTTGAAATTAAAAATTACATCATTTTTCGTTGGTCAGAAAAATGACTTTTCAAAATATCAG
Source organism: Argiope aurantia (assembly GCA_026543865.1). Classification (NCBI taxonomy): domain Eukaryota; kingdom Metazoa; phylum Arthropoda; class Arachnida; order Araneae; family Araneidae; genus Argiope; species Argiope aurantia. The sequence goes on from JAPMOR010023552.1 coordinate 1,404,412, forward strand.
TAATTTGATAATTTTTATTGATATATTGTCATTATAAAATTATTAGGGAATTTAATGAGAACGATGCTATTTATATTTTTTGAAGAAATATCAAATTTTATTTGGGTGGAAAAGGAAAGAGGATCAACATGATTGCTCTTACTTTTCAGTATACCAATTTGACTACATTCTCTTTTATTTTATTTACTAAATAAAATATTAAGAATTTTGAGATAATGAAATGCACGATTTGATGAAAAACTAGTTCTTTATAAATTGTTAAACATTATATGTAAGTTCCTACAATTTATTTTATATCTTTAGCGTTGTTTTATTAGTGGTTATTTTTATCATGTTATATTTTAGAAAATATGCTTACGATAGAAAAAAAAATGAATTCAAAAATTTAAAAACACAAAATATATATATGTATTTCTGCTTAGTGGCGACATCTTTTAATTTATATTAGATTTAACAGCAAATAAAATCATACTTAATCAAACTATTTTCAGTTCCAAAAAATTAGAAATTGTATATCTAATTCAATTTTCAAACAATTTTAACAAAGAAATAAATTTTAAAAAGTTGTAGGTTTACATGCTGTTTTATAATATTTAAAAAAACAAACCATTTTTCAAACATATATATACACTTTAATATTATATTTCTATTCTATTTGATTAATGTATTTCAAAAAATTCGTAGTGAATTTTTTTTTGTTGCATTTATTAAATTTTATCCGTTTTATTACATAATTTGGTCTTTTGGAAGTGAACATTAACTGTTTTATATATAATTTACTGCCTAATTTTAAACAATATTTTGTTTTGAAGAAATAGGTGCTTTTTTCTTTATTATATTTGAAGGTTTGTGTGTTTCAGAAAATTAAAAAATGCAAATTTTCATCTATATCATATTTAATTTTTGAAAAGTTGGATATAAAATATTTTCTTAAAGATGCTTTCAAAATTAACTGCATTTCTTGATAACATTTAAAGCTATATACCTATATCACGTGATTTATTTCGTAGCTTGTTGAGCTAGTTTATTCTCTTGGGGCGCTGCGGATACTCCTGTAAAGACGCTTTCCCTACAGATGTAAACACAATATTTCCGGCTACAGTTTGAACATTTTACAATTTGAGGACTGGAAAAAGTGTTTCTTACCTACAAAATATTCTTAATTACAAAATATTATAGAATACGAATTCTTGTACGGAAAAAGGTGATGAAACCAATGAAAAGAAGAAAGAGTATTTTTGAAATCGTAATATTTCTACTCTCTACGTTTGCCATCTGTAAAGGTATGTTTAAAATTTTTCAAATTATATTATGAGATGTAGTTAGCTGCACGTAAATTTTAGATATTTTGCTCTATGAGTTGAACAGTTATGTTCAACTTTAAAATTAAACTGTACGCTCATATTCTTTTTTTCCTATATTTGGAAAGAGATAATTATTTATCCATTAAAAATTATCTATATTTTTTGTATATATTCTATAGGTATTATATAAAAAGACAAGCCCTTTAATTTCATCCCTTATTTATATAAATTGTTCATTAATAAATTTTCTTCATTTTTGACTAACATACAAAAATTTCAAAATGAAACGTAGCTTTAACCTAACTACAAACGAAATTAAAATATAAATCTACTTTATTCGAAAATTCCATAATAAGCATAAACTACAATTTTATACATATAATCTTGTAGCTAATTATGATTATTTTACTCTTTTATTTCCAATACTTAAAAATAGTTTTTAATTTATGTATAAATAAAGTTGACTTAGATTATATGTAGTTAATAATACATATTTAAATACCTCAAAAAATATAAAGCAAAACTTTTCATTTAAAACAAAATATATCGCAATTTTTCATTATGCTGTAAATTGTCTTTTTCACTAAATTTTAAGATGTAAATTATTGTACTTATTAAGCCTTTATTTATCATAATTTTTAATACCGTATTTCAATTAAATATTTATTTTTCTTTAAAACCATTAAGCATATTCACATTTGATTAATTTTCTACTTTTCAGCAAACAGATCCGAAGATCCTCCGATTCTTTATCCATTAATGGTCCCAAGTAATCCCTCCATTGGAGATAATGCCGAAATGCTTTGTTCTCTTAAAAGAGGAAGCCTTCCAATAACTTTCAAGTGGCTGTATAATAATCAGGATGTGACCTTAACTTCAAAGTATAAAATTTCTAGTACTGATAAAAGCTCTCACTTTTCAATAGGGAACATTCAACCAAATGACATAGGAAACTATACATGTGTCGCAACTAATAGCGCGGGTGCTGATCGTAAGGTTACAAGCATTGTTATAGAAGGTGAGAAGCATTTTCAAATGAAAAATCAAGTGTAATTAAATTTTCTGAAGCTAATCTAAGTTGCAAAGTAGACGTGGTTCCGAATACAATAGCAAAATTTTATATACTTATATATAATTATATATACTCTCTTTTTCCTTCCTTTATATTATAGATTTATAGGTTTTAAAAATTCGAAATTAATTTTATTGAGCTAAAAAATATCTTTAATACAAATGTGTTTTTGATATAATCTGGATATTTACATGAATTGAAATTTTTTCATTAAATACTGATGTTAATTTTAAATCAGTAGTTTATTCAGAAAATTGCTTGAAATATTTTTGATATTATAAACATTTAGAGTGTTCTCGTAAATTACTGTTTGTATTTATCATCGATATGTGGCGCTACAGTCATTTCTCTTCAAAAATCAAAAGGAATCACAACGCAACAAACGAATTTTCACTTTGACGGTGATCGCCAACACTAAAGATGCACACCATCGTTTAACTTCTTTCGAAGCTTTGATATCTTTTCAAGACGAAGTTAAAATGTTCCCTGAAATTTTCTTCATTGTGATCTACTTCGGAATTTGCAAAGGTAAGTTATAACTTTTGCATATATACGTATTGTAAAACTCATTTATCTAGTTATTTTTGTGAAACAGAATGAAATTGGTTTTTAAAAGCCATTCATTCATCATTCACTTTAATTTAACTTTTTATTTGTAAATCTATAAATATAATTTTGTATTTTAAGATAGAAAATCAATTTTCATCTCTGAAATGTTTTCGTAGCTGTGATCTCTCAGATTTTAGTTAAAACGCGCAGTCATCGCATATTAGTGCATATAAATTAAATAGTGCATAATTTTGATTATTGTTCATATTGAAATCTATTCCTCATTATTATCTTTTCTATTTATAATAGCTTCTGAAGGAATATCAGAACCACCTGTTCTTTATCCTCTGATGGTACCATCGAATCCAACTCTTGGTGATGATACTGATATATTATGCAAATTAAGAAGAGGCAGTAAACCTGTGAAATTTGAGTGGTTCCACAACGGTAACGTAATAGATATTGGAGATAAACGAAAAATCACAACAACAGATAGAAGGTCGGTGTTCTCAATGGGAAATATACAAGTTACAGACATCGGAAATTACACTTGCGTTGCTTCAAATGCTTTTGGACGGGACGCAAAAACGGAGAGTGTGTTAATTGAAGGTATATATATATATTACTTCATTTTTAAGTAATCTCCTATAAAGTTAAATATTTAAAGCAACTTTTAACACGCTAATCGGATTCACCAGGTATTTGAGATAATAATCCACCACAATTATTTCTTCTTGAATTTTCATAGAACCTCCGAGCAAAATAAAGACAGAATTATTTATTTTGGGTATATGTATATAAAAATGCATTAAAATGCCTTTTTTTCTAAATCATCCGTAAATGCAAATGAAATAAATTTATAATTTGAAGAATAATGTTTGTTATTCTTCAAGGATTTACATGCCCAAATCATGAGATAAAAAGGTTGTTTAATGCTGATTTTTTTTAAACATATTATCTGCATATTTATATATACATTGTTTTTATATATTATTTATAATTTAATACATTGTCTATATACTTTTATATCGCATAACATTTGCGTCACATCAGCTTATATGAAAAAGAGTTATCATTATAAAATATTTACATCCGGATCACCTTCTATTAAATTATATTTTTACATGTAATTAAAAATTATACATGTTATTGTAAAATTAATTACATTTATTTTATTAATGTGTGAAATATTTAAAAATCTCTATTCAATACATATTACTTCTACTGTCAATAATTTTTTTGTTGATTTAGACATTATTCTGATAATCTAATTTTTTTTTAATTTCTAAGAGTAAAATTGTGTGCAATTATATAGCATATAAAAACCTAAATTAAAGTTTTACATTATATCAAACCACGAAAATCTCTTCTGCGTATCGATTTTATAGACATTACTTTCATGAATAATATTTTGTTCTGTTATGTGACGTGTATGCTTATCTTATGTATGTTTACATGAAATATTTGAAAGAGTAATGCAGATCTATAATATATCTCTTTTTTGAGTCTCTTTTTATATTGAAATGAACATGACATTCATCAAATCTTATCTAAGCTATTACAATAACGCTTTAAATCCTTTTCATTCGTTTATAAGATTCTCTATATCTATTTGCGTCAAAATCTTGCCTGTATATCTTGTTTTCTTCGTGAAAAAGAATAATCTTTGAGTATGTTTTGTTTCGGGGGGCAACATTTGAATAAATATTTCTTCCTAAAAGCGAACATATCCCAAAGTATTTATTTATGCTTCTTAAATAGAATGTTCGATGTAGAAACATGATATCTTATGCTTATATTTTTATTCACTCTGCGGCAGAATAAGAAGGAATTTCTTAATGGGCACCTTCGAAGGCGGCTGTATCAAATGACTGGAATGGAGTTTGAGGAGGGATCGATTACAATCTCGATTGATCTAATGATAAAAATATTTTGTGTGTGTCTAATATTCGTCTTCTTTTAATTTCATTCTAAGATCTGTACGCTTTTATTAATGGCTCTTTATATTCCATTTATAGCACGTTTGTAATTAGTATTGAAAAAAAAAGATATTTTCCTTTAGTTAAAAGATTGGGTCATCCTTTCATAAAAGATTGGGATTAACAAAATTTACAATTGCGCTTAAATGATCAAAGATATGTGAAAAAAATAATATATATATATATAACTACCATTCTCAATTTGTGTGTTTAAAAATTCTCTTCTGATACTAATTTACCTGTTACTTTTAAGCATTCAAGTATTTTATTTGTGAAATTAGATTATTTCTTTTTTTTTTTTTTTTCATTCCATAAGTCTGATTCACTTTGATTGTGTCGATAATTTTCTTACATTTTACGATAATATTAAAGCATTTCAATAAAGATAACTAAAATATGTTTTTATATTATAATATTTGTTAAGTTGAATTCTACACAACGAATTTTGATATTTAACATTCAGAAATTTTATGAACATTTTAAACTGACGTCTGCGAATTTCGTTTTTCTGCAACTTATCTTTTTAATGAGGTGAAATCACTTTTATTTCCCACATAAATAAGTTTCATTTGTTTATATGATGTATGTATTTCATCAAAAAGTTATTAACAGTTTTGAAATTATTCAATAGTAATTTTTTACATGAATTTGTAAAATTCATTGCATGAACTTAAAATAATATGAGCGTGTATTGATAAATAATTATATATAATTATTATTTTTTATAATAAGAAACTTTCATTATTTTTATTTGTTATCAATTTCGTAGTATTTCCTCTTTTTAATTAAATAAAACTAAAAACTGCAACCACGAGAAAATGTGACTGGAGTGTGGCGCCCCCCTTGTCGAAATATACATTCATCTAGTCTCTCCTGTAGTTTTGCATCCTTTATCAACACTTTAACGCAGGTAAGTAAACAAATACCTTTATTTTTTATATTCTCTTTAATTAAATTAGTTCTCTGTATTTTTTATTCGCATTATTATTTTTTTTTCATATTATATCTCTTTTAACGTTTTATTTAATTTAAACATTTCATTCATATTAACGAAGTATACATCTTATTTATTAGTAAAGACTTTTTAAATCTTTTTTTTATCATCATGATGATATATTTAAAAATATTTTACAGGACTTTATAATACTACGGAATACAGAAGTACGTTTGAAATGTGTTACAAGAGATGCCTTATAAGTAGAATTGCATTCCTGTTATTGTATTTTGTATATGAAAGTAAGTAGACCTATATGTTCACTTCCCAATACTTTCAAAAAGCTTTTTGTAAAAAAAATTATTATCATTGTATTTTAGAGTTTGTCATGTATATTAACATTCTTAGATGTGCTTGTAAAAATGAACTTGTCTTTTCTCTTGAAATTCAGACTATTCCTGATGATTTTGAAAGTGTTATTTAAATTTCTGATTTCAGACCTTTTATAAATTTTATTTTTATATATCTTTCTTTATTACTTATTTTTGTTTCATTTTATTAATAGGTTGTCAAAACGAAACTCCCGTTTTGCATCCTCTTTCTATTCCTCCTGATCTCAATATCGGGGACAGTCTTGATATTCAATGTAGTTTGAAAAGAGGAAGTCTTCCCGTTACATTTGAATGGAAAGTAAACAGCTTTACACCTGTGAAACGAATTGGAGTTCAAATTAATACATCCCATAAACGAAGTATTTATGTTATTGACAAAATTTCAGCTTCAGATGTTGGAAATTATACGTGCGTCGCATCAAATGCAAATGGTTCAGATAGAGTTTATGCAACTCTAGACGTTGAAGGTATCTTAATAACTGTTCCGACAATAGAATTAGCATATAAATCTAAACAATCAGATTAAACATGTTAGCTGACCTGTATATTTGATCTCTTCTATATATCAGTTTATACAAATCCATTTCCACATACGATTTTATTATATCTATAGTTACATGTGGTTTTTTATTCATTTGTTACATTTTTTTATTTTCTAATTAATCGTAACTTGTTTACATTTTTAATTTTTTTACTTATAAAACACAAAAAAATATGAAATCCTTTTCTGTTGCTTTGTGTCTTGTTTATCGTGGGTTTTCACATAGAGATTCAATATTTAAGAGATCCACCGAAAAAATTGGTTCCTCTTTGTAGCGAAGTGTGGCGCTTCAAACCCATCTGAAGCATTTATACCAGCTTCGCCAACTTTATTTCAATTCGAAAACAAGCTGAAGGTACGTTCGCTTTTTAGCAATTGTTTATAAATGTTTGACACTTTATGTTTCTCATGAATGTGATTTAAAATGTTTATAACATTCATTTCTGTTATTTCTGTCTAGAGTAAATTTTAAGAGTATGAAATAGGGAGAATGACTAAGTTATGTGTGCAACTATGATTAGAGTTATCTTCATAACAGAGCTCATTTTGATTGCATATACGAAAATAGGTACGTAAAATTTAGGTTTACTAAAATTTATATATATATATATATATATATATATATATATATATA
>JAPMOR010023552.1:1411916-1459833 GCA_026543865.1 Argiope aurantia
TTATATTAAATATAGTGAATATGTTATAATATTTTATGTTTTTACAGTTTTTCGAAACATTAAAAAATCGAGCATAAAATAAAATTAAAACTAAACTTATTTACAACTTAATTTACATAAAAACTTTATTTTTCCAATCTTTTAAGTGGCTTTTTTTTATTTGAAATGATTTTGTATTTTCCACTATTTCATAACAAGAGTTTTTAAAGCTTGCATATTAATATGTATAAAGATTTTATCCTAATAATTCATCATAGCTACAAAACCAAATAAAAGTTTATAATTCTTTCTTCCTTTAACTTGACAACTTTGCTTCTATTAAAAAGTATATTCCATAATTATACTATTTAATGAGAAAAATATATATATCAGATATTTATCATAATAATAAACTGCATAATTATAGCTAAATAAATAAGAATTTATGATTCTTGGGGAGTAAAATAAATGGATTATGATAACATTTTTGGTTTTACATGCTTTTTTATTTAGTATAAAAATAATTCAATTAAATAATTTTGTTTCTAAATTTCAGTATTCTGTGCCGGCATACCCATTTTACATCCAATGCTCATGCCACCTGATCTTGGTCTTGGAGACAGCTTAGATATTACTTGTAGTTTGAAGCGAGGAAATCTTCCCATAACTTTTGAATGGAAGTTAAATGGAAAAGAAATCAAAGGATCGCCGGGGATTCGGATAAACACTTCCGAGAGACGATCCGTTTGTGTCATTCAAAACATTAAACACGAACACATAGGAAATTATACTTGTAGAGCTTCCAATAATGAGGGGTATGATGAAGTTCACACTGAATTAAAAGTTGAAGGTATTGGAGAAGGGATATTATATACTGATCTTAATAATTCTGATTTTAATTATAATTTAATTTAATTAGATTATGGCTTTCAATTGATTATAGTGATATGATATTTAAATTTTCACATTATATTGATTTTGCAGTGATAACGTCTTCTGTAACATGCATCTACGCCAAATATTCTGCTATTTCCTATAACAGTTACTTAATCTTGAACGTTGGTTTCCATGTATTTTTAACATCTATTTCAATCCATTACTTCATGTTCCATCTCGAAATGTGTATTTCAAATGAAATTATGTAAAGAAAACATTTATTGCGAACACATTGAAAATTATGCATATAAAGAGCTTTCAATAGCGACGGATAGAATGTTTAAACGGATTTAAAAGTTGAAAAGATAGGAAAAAAAAGGGGCGCGATTCATTGCGTGTATGGATTCTGATTCTAATTATAATTTTAATTCGTTTTATTATGATGTCATTTCTTATTTATATTATTTTTTTATATTCTGGACTTTATTACATTATTCAATATTGCAGTAAAATAAAAAGTTTTAAATAGTTTGTTAATATAATTCATCCCATTCAATATGGTGATATGATATTTGAGATTTCACATTACATTGATTTTATAACAATGATGTTTTCTGTAATATGCATCTATATCAAATGTTCTGTCATTTCCTATAATCTTCTTGAACGTTGGTATTCAAAGTGCTTTTAACCTTTATCACACATTAGAATTTCTTATGCTGTCGTGAAAAATGTATTCCGAACTAAATTATGTAAAAAAAAATAAAAGACAAAGCAAATTTAATAGTTGAAACTGCGTTTTGAAAGGATCAGTATCAAGAAAGAGTTTGATTTTTATGATCTTTGAGTTTATGCAGAGTGAATTATATTATTGTAATCATTATTTTTCTGTAGTATTTTATTTGCATTGAGTCATAAAATCACACATTATTAATTCTTTTAAATTAAATATGGATTTATATCAGATTTTGTATAAAATACTTTTAACTCTATAATTTCACGATATGTGGCGCCATGTCTCGGTTTCGAATTTTATACCTCTGAAAGAAACCGTGGATAATTGACTGTGCTCTCTTCAAGAATTGTAATGTTTGCTTCTCCTACGTTCCTCATCGTCTTTACTAGCATTTTCTCAAAGACGTAAATCTGAAGTATGAAGATTTATACTTCCAAAGTGCTATTTCTAAATTTATTTGCGATCTGTTTAACAGGTGAGTTATTCATTAATTTTTTCCCTTGAAATTCTTATTTATACAATGTAAAGTGATGATTTTATTGTAACATTCTTGAATTGTTAATATGATAAAAGTTTTTTAAACAAACAGCTTGAAACATAACTTAAAAACATTTTATAATTATCACTGATATCACTGTTTGAAAGAATAAAAAATGTTTTCTTTTATTGTAAAGATTCAAATAAAATTTTTACCAATTGCTGACAGCAGTATTAAGCAATAAGCTTCAAAGTTATTGTTCTATATATTTTATTAAACTTTTCCTCAAATTCTTGTTAAAAATTATCTAAAATATAACATAAATTTGCTAATATTTCAGTTGAAAAAGATTATATCTTTCAGCTTTCATGTTAAACACATCGTCTAACATAAACTATATGTTTCATATCTTTATAAACTATTACGCATTCTAAGAAATTGGATTTATTTTACTTTAAACAAGATTTTCACTTCTCTTTTCAACTCTGGGAATTTGTTTATACGTTGATGCAATTAAGACATCATACCGTCAAATATACTTCTATGTATTAATGAGTATAGGTATATGCTTATTAAAATGATTATCTATTTAAACAAGCATATACTTTTACTAAAACTCATTTAATAATGTGCCAGGTATAAAAAGAAAATCAAAGCAAAGTCTTAGTTTTAAAAAAATAGGTACAAATGATCTTATATAAGAGATCTTTCTGTATTTTGCATTTTACCTGAAAATTGGAGCAAGAAAATATATATTTAATACAAAAATATCTTTCTTTAAAACTTAGCATCCAAAGTGACTTAACCAGATTTTTTCGTATTTTAAAAGAAAAGGAAAAGTAGTTATATTTTTTTCTTTTTGCTTTTGATTTTATTATATAACATTATATATTTATAATAATACATATTTATTTTTGAGATATTTGACTCACTGTGTTGTGAAACATAATTTCTTCTCATAAAACATATTAATTTAGATTAAAAAGCAAAAAATGTTAATTTCCATAAAAGACATAAAACCTTTATATGTAAGTGTATCCTAGTTACGTATGCACATATAAAGTTGTAGAAACAGTAATTCAGTATAATTTTAGTATAAATGTTTAATTATCAAAATGAAGAACAAAATATAAATTTATTGTTATCTTATAAATATTAAAGTCTTTAAAATTTTTATGTTATAGAAAAATTTATATGCATCTAGAAAAATATCTCTGAGAAAAAATACAAAAATTTTAGGAACTATTTTTTAATTCGGAAATTTAAGGAATTAGAGAATAATTTATCAGTATTTATGAAAATCCTACCTATATTTTTAAATTATCTTTTAATTTTAAAATATGTAGTTATCATTATACAAATCTAGGTATTCATTCAGTTTAAAATGTAAAATTGGATGGATAAACTACACATATGAATACAATTTTCTTAATTCATAATTCCTCATTATTTCTTACAAAAGCTATCGTACTTTCAAAAAAATTGTTAAATTGAAAAAAGCTAACGAGCAAATAGGAAATCATAGCTTTTATCCAGCTTTAACTATAAAAATTAAAAGACGGAATAAATACAATTTTTATAAAATAAATTTTTATAAAATAAATAATTAAATCAATCTTAAAATATTCGTTACAATTTATTTTATTCATATAAACAATTTCATGCAATAATTATTTCACACTTAAAGGAACATTTTTAGAAAACTAATGAAAAACGCATCATAATTTATCAATTATTTATGAATTGAGTAGTGAGTAAATATCTCATTTAAAAATAAGATTCAAAAATTAAATTTAAAATGACTGAAGTTGTTTTGTTAAAAAAATATTCAAAAAAAAGAAAATCAAACGGTCTGTGTAAGACGTTGACTTACTAGGAAAGAAAGGGAAAGATATTATTAAGCTTGCTTCTATTAGCAAGATTTCTAAGTATAGCTGAAGGCGATTTGAAGCGTAATTTCTTGCTGATGATCCAGTTTTATTAAAAGAATCTTTGTACTCTACTTTATGAAAAGAAGTCTTATTTTTGATAAGATTCTCCACATTATGAGCCAGATATTAAAAAAAAGATTCATCTATTAACTAAATTGGGGTTTTTTTATCAATGTATAATTTTCTTTTCGATTACTTTTTAGACTAAAATTTATGTTTCGATTTCTTTTAATCTATTACGCCTACAGGAAAAATTCTGTTTTAGAATTTATACCCATAGCATAAATAATTTCCAAAATGATTTGTAAAAATTAGCAATAAATTTGATATAACAAAGAATTTGATATGAATGTATCAAAAATAATGTTTTGATCTATTAAAGCAATTATGATTCAAATTTAAATAATAAATGGGTCAAATTACTTTTTAATAAGTGACTTTTGATTAATATTTCAGCTGCATATTACAAACATTTGATTTAGTCTATCAGTTTTCGAATAAATGTCACGGTTCAAAAATACGAAGTGTTTTATGAACAATTTTTAAAAGATAAATTCATCTTTAGTTCAGAAGAACTAAAGTTAATAAAGGAGTATTAAGACGTAAAGATATTCGAAATCGTATTCTTATATTTAAAATATTATATAATAAATTATTTTGATCATATAATAATTCCAAATACAGTATCAGTTAAAAATCCTTTGTTTTCTTGTTTCTCTTTATGAGATTATTCTTTTCAAATGTATTTATATTTACTACATTTAATAATAAAATAATCGTGTTTTAGTAATCTGAATATTTTGTTTTATTGCAGTTTCTTTATCTGAAAAGGTGGAGCTATATCCGATGTTTGTACCACCGAACATCGGCCTCGGAGATCCCGTGGATTTGATTTGCAGTTTGAGAAAAGGAAGTTCATCTGTGACATTTACGTGGTATCAAAACGGGAAAGCGATATCTAATTCTTCAAATAAAAATTTTAAAATAATGAATACACCGAGGAGATCAGTTCTTAGTGTAGAAAAATTAAGTTCGGAATCGATCGGAAATTATACTTGTCAAGCTGTAAGTGATATGGGAACAGATGACGAAAGTATCCTCGTGTATGCTGAAGGTGAAAAATAATTGTTTTTCAATTTTCTTATTCTATATATTCGGATTATTTCTTAATATCACCCGCATTTTAGACAAAACATTTTGAATTTGATTTAAAAAATATAAATTTTCAAAATGATTCATCTAGGTGATGAGTTAATTTTTTTTGTTAACACAATAATAGAATCCTTGTTTCTGGTTTATTCAGGCATCATATTTCTAATCCTTTCTGTCAAATATTTTTTCATTCTATATAAAAAAAACATATATATTCTCTTCATAATTCAAAATCTGTCGTTGATTTATCAAATAAAATTTGATTTTTTATTTGTGGGTTCTAATTTGGGTTTAAAAAAAGGATACCGTGGCTGTTAGCGATATCTTTGTTTCATATTTAAGTTATATTGATATTTTTAGAGAAACTGTGACAAAATTTTAATAAAAATTTTGAATTTCTACCATATATTTCTTTCACTTATGCATAAAAAAGAGTTTCAAAATAATATCTTGAAAATATAGGGGAGTAATGATATCTTTACTATTTACAAAGCAATGTATTATTAACTTTTCTTGGTGTGTGTGTTTTATTTCCTTCCTTATGACGTTATTCACTTGCCAAATATATATATAGATTTTTTTGTTTTATTTGCTTATTGATATAAATAAATAAATTTTATGAAAATTTGTCTTTTTTTTACTGCAGTTTTTTTCTTAGCCTTCTAGATTTTGATAAATATAAGAACAATAGTGTTATTTTTTATACTCTTGTTGTGATGATGGATATTGTGATAATATCTTCATTTTTATTTTGTTTCCTATGATTTTTTATATGAGATTTAAATTATACGGATTGCATCAACAATTTTTTAATGCTTGTAGCTTTCTTGAAATTGTATTCTTGTTGTGCTACATTAAATGTATTGTTATCTTATATTTTAGACAAATAATTTTACAAATTTTTTTAATATAATGTTCTTGATTTTTTAAAGTTATTATTTACTTTTATTTTTAAAGATACTGTCTATTTCGATATCTAAAATATTATTCTGCTGCTTTAAGTGTTCATGATTGAATGAAATTTAAATTTTTCAAAATTTATATTGATATGAATTTATTTGAATGCGTTTGGAAAAGGATAATATTCAAATATTTCTTTAGCTTAGAAATTCTTAGCTTTAATTCATGTTTGTTAATAGGATTGTTGTCCTAATCAAACCATTTTTTCTTTTAGTTCCACCTCACTGGACCAAGGAGCCGATGGACACAACTGCTGCAAAGGGATCCGGATTGGTTGTAGATTGTGCTGCAACAGGTCATCCAGTTCCAAGAGTATCATGGAATAGGCAGAAAGGTTAGATTATTGAAATTTCAATTCATATGTTTTTTCTACATTTTTTTAATTAAAGGATTGATTATCCATTCTATGATAAGGAAAACTGGTCATGTCAATTGATCAAATAACATTCCTCATATAACTAATGTTTTATCAAATTTATTTTATTTTAGTCATCATAAAAAACGTTTATGAGAAAAATTAGTGAAACATTCCTTTGTTTAGTTTCTATATAATATGGTCGTAACTATGTAATTGGTCTTTTATTAATTAAAATATACTGTTGTCCCATAATTATAGTTTCCTTTTTATTTACAAACCTTGGTTTTAATTCATGTTTGATTTTTTTTTGTTTTTGCCTTTACTATTTTATATTAACACCCACAGCATAAAATATATATTGTGAAAAACTTATCAAATCAATCACATAAACATTTCCTGTCTTAAACGAAATATTAATATTAAGATTAGTATAAAAATACTTTTATGTTCATTTAATTGATAGTAGCTTTGAAAATGGAAATGTAAATGTATTAAATAAAAATAAATGCTTAAAAAAATCAGCACATTAACCATGGTTTTTTTTAAAAAGGAAAATGTAAAATCCTCATTCTACGTTGTGTTTTCAATAATGACTAATAATTCTGTAGTTAATGATTTTCCATATATTATTGGTTTTAATTGGAGTACAATATTTCTTACTGTTCTTCTTCTTATTATTTATTTCACCATAGCTTTCAAATAAAAAGATGAAGTTCTATTATTCTAAAGGTTATTTAATGATATAAAGAATGTGCATTATGTAATTTTTTAAGCTTTTGAATTTAAAACTAGCTCATATCAATTTGATGCAAATTTGAATTTATATAATTCATAGAACTTAGTTGAAGATTAATTTTTCCCTATATCGTATAGGTCTCTTACCTGCAAGATTTTCTTTTCCAATGGAAATTAAACTTTTTTTTTTTGTAATTGAAAAAAAAAACTATAAAGCCTTCCTCTTAAAAAATTACAGCGCAAGTTTTACTAAAACATATTTTTGTCAAATTGCAGCATTTAATCAAAGAATAACCTTAATACTTCCGTTTAAAAATAACCAGATTAGAAGCCTCAATTATCTCTTATGAAGTGGTTAGATTTTATCTTTCTATGATACCTATTTTATGTCAAACATAATTAAAATTATGAAGAGATAACTCCCAAAATTTCTGTTTCTTATAAAGGTATTTCTAAGGAAAAATTAATGATTTTCGTTTTTAAATAACTATTTTGGATATCATTTTTATTTAGAGAAGTTTTGAAATATTAATAGAGTTTAGCTCATTTAATTTTCGATTTGTTTCCCTCTATAATCTAAATACGATCATATTATTTCATAAAAGTCTTCATTTCGTTTGGTTCTTGCTTTTATAATTCAATGACTCAGCTAATAACAGCATATTCTTTTTATAGGCACAGATCATCGTGAAACAATACGTAATGAAGGGCAGTGGACTACAGCGTCCAACGGTTCGCTCATATTCACTAGAATTGATGAATCAGATGCTGGAGTTTATGTCTGTGAGGCTCATAATGGAATTGGACCAGGAATTTCAAAAAGCATACAAATAAGTGTTCATAGTAAGTTTTTATCTCCTTTGTACTCGGTATGTCTCTTCCCGCTAACTCATGGGATAAAATAATGATGGGACTTATTGGTACCTTCTACATTAAAGGGATATACATCTTATGGGAAACTATATGCATGTTTCGATGAAGTTTATTTTCATGTATATATTATATAATAGCACCTGTATTCATATCTTCAGAAACAATGTATAATGTATACATATGCACGCAATATATACATATTCCTAGGCACTGCGGTGATTTACCTTTATGATTAATTTATGCTTCGAAATTAACTATTTCTTCATAATCAAAAACAGCCCAATGGAAATATATTGGCTTTAAATCTTTTCAGTGATATCAGATTCCTTTCTGTTCAATTTTCCTTTCAACTTTTAATAGTTGTTTTAAAATTTAACATATACTACTATTTAAAAACAGCAAGACTCTGATTTACTCTACCATTATTTTTTGAAATTTCCGTTTTATATATTTTTGAATTTCTTCATTATTGGTTTAAAGTAATTATTTAAGTGCACTTAAAAGAAGCGAAAGGAAGAATTGATTTCTCTTCACTTGCAAGCAATTATAAGTGACTAAGGTAAATGGACTGTCAATCAAATCATAATAAAATTGTATGTATTATAATTTTTTGTTTACTTACAAAATAATTTTTCGGTTAAAAATATTATATATGAAAGTATGTAAATTCCGGGAAATGTTAAATAAATATTCCAAAGAATACTTTTAAAAATTACTGAAATTTGAACAAATCATAACAAAATTTATAGCATTTGGCTTACACTGTTTTTTTAGGGTCAATTCAGAAATATGCAGATGTATTTCTGGATTGTTCCTAAAATATTAATGGCTCATTGCTTAAATGCAAATTAAGAATAATAGAAGAATAGTTATTAATAGTTAGTTAAAGAATGGTTTTGTTAAAAGCAAATGAAATTTTGACTATGACATTTTTATCAAAACACTTTATTTATTATAAATTGATACGATAGAGTATTGTAATAAATTTGTGTGACGTAATTAAGTGTAGGCTTAAATACTTATTTTTCCCTACTTGAATCTACTGTTTGAAAAAAGGATCCAACATCAACCAATTAAAATGCACTAAATGTGTATTATCATATATATGTTCGTTATTATCTGCAAACGATGAACAAGGATCACAAAATAAGCCATTTATGTAAAGAATTTCACATCAAAATTCGTAAATATACAAAAAAAATAAGAAAAACTGGAAGAGAAGAGATTTTTTTTATCATTCTTTTAAAAAACAGTTTTGGTATTCGTTCTCTTATTAAAACTATTGATTCAATTATCAATTATCATCAGCTTTATTTATTTATTTATTTTTGCTAAATGCATAACCTTGCATATTTCATTTAAAAAATATGCAAAATCTGGTATACTTGAATTTTAAAATTCTCTGAGCTATATCATTGGCACAAACGGGCATAAATTCCTTTATTTTTAAAATTGTCTATTCCTAACATCTGAATTGAAATGTCTTCATCAAAAATTTTTGATAAATTGACATGTTTAAAACAAAGCTTTTATTTTGTTTTACTCATCTGACATCCAATGTGCAGTATATGTTTGAAATTAATTTTATGAGATTTAAAAAAGGCGATAAAATGTTTCTATGACTTTTTCATGCTAATATAAATCTATTTTAGTTTCAAAAGATTATTGAATTAGTTTCAAAAAACATGAAAAAGATCTAAAGTCTTCGTATAGAATACTTTTTATTCTTATTACATTAAGGTAACATTATGAATACAAAAATCTGGTTTTTATGCTTAGTAAAAAAAAAAGTTAAACTTGTTCGTAAAGAGAAATTTAAGAAACTATGCGAAATATTTGAATGTTATTTTTTTAAATAATACATATATTTAATTAAAAAAGCTTTATATTTATTTGTAATATAAGTGTATAAGATAAAACGATTTCTTTGTTAATGACATTTGTAATTTATAAAAAGTTAATTACAGTATATCATTAATGTTTCGTATTTTTTCCAGCCCCTCCAGAGTTAAAGAAAAAATTTGAACGTGTCACTGTTAGAAGAGGTCACACTGCTCGTCTTATGTGTGAAATCTCGGGTGACCAACCTCTCTACGTTTCTTGGAAGAAAGACAACCAAGATGTTAACATTCAGTTCGGAACAAGGTTTAAATCTTTTATGAAATTTTTTGCAATAATTTTCTTAGAAGAGTACACTAAAATTTTTGAAAAAGCTTGGAAATATCAAATGAAGCCCATTCGTGTTATACAAGCCTAATTAGATGTGAAATAATATTTTCATATTAAAACAAATAGGAAACATTTTTAAGCAAAAAATAATTGATGGTATGGTATTATTTGAAAGTTAAAACATCATATTTATTCATTTCTTCAGTGCTTTTGCATAACTTTGTTTTCCATTCTTTTAGATGTTTGCCGCTTTATTTGTTTATTTTATTTATTTCTTCATGAAAAATTGGACTTCCTTATAAAAAAAATCTTGGAGTTACTTTCGTTCGTAACTTCGTTAAAATAATAAATAATTTTTTTAAAAATCTGCAAAATTTTTGGAAGGATTAAAAAAAAGTCATATTTAATGTACAATAATTAAAAATGTACTTGGAGCAGATAATTTTGCTATTATCAAGCATTATAAAATAGTTTGAATTTGTTAAAATAAGAGAAAAAATGAAATGTTTAGCAATTGCTCATCGTCTTTTTATTTTCCGAAACCCTTTGAGTTACATTTTAATTTTGCCCAGGTTCGAAGTGGTGAAAGATGCT
The DNA here is from genome assembly GCA_026543865.1 of Argiope aurantia. Lineage (NCBI taxonomy): Eukaryota > Metazoa > Arthropoda > Arachnida > Araneae > Araneidae > Argiope > Argiope aurantia. The sequence goes on from JAPMOR010023552.1 coordinate 1,422,758, forward strand.
ACTGATTACGGGACAAAATCGGAATTATTGATCCACGATTCTCAGAAAGCTGACGTGGGCTCTTATGTTTGCCAGGCTCGCAATAAATTTGGAGAAGATGAGGGAAAAGTTAAGCTAATTGTTTTAGGTGAGTATCTCCTACAAAGTCTTATATCTGTATAAACACGTTGGTTGCTAAATATAAGAAATATTCATAAAATTGTATTTGAATGTTATTCCTATTGCTACAAAATATCCAACAATTGATACGATATCTTCTGGATAATGTAAAGCATTCAGAATATTTAACATGTGGATGATAAATAAAGAGTCTTTCTTTTAAGTGAATAGCTTCCAAATAATTTTATATTAATTCGCGAAAAATAAAAAGAAAATGAATATTTTAAAAGTAAATTTTATTTTAGTTATGTTGCAAAGAAGGATCTAACCCTGAGATCCAAATCGGAAATATAAAGAAACATTAGAGCTTTGTACAAAATATACTTGAGGTTTCTAACAAGTACTTATAGCAAAATAGTAATCATAAAAATATTAGTTTTTTCATAGAATTGTTTTTATTATACTACATCTTTTATCAATAAGTTTAAATTACAATCATTAATATGTATTTCAATAACACATCTGCAGCAAACAAATTAAGGTACAAGTTATAACACAAAAATTGTAATCAAATTTTGTATTCTAAAAGTGAAAACATTTATCTGTTAGCATATAAAAAATATTTAAAAAATGGTTTACAGTCAAATTCGTTAAATAATTGACAGTTTTTCATAAAACTGTTAATAATTGAAAGCTCTGATGAAAAATTAAGTATAGAATTCCTAAAAGTAAAATATTAAAGCCCTTATGAAATTTTTTAAATTTCTTCTTTCAAGCAAAATAAAGAAAAACACGAAAAGGAAAATTTTGAAAACTATTACTAGTTTTTATAAATACTAATTTGTCAAGAAAATATTGGTAGGAATGTTTTTTTTATCGACCATCTTCCATATAATAATTATTATTTTCTTATTTTAAAGTTAAAAAATTAAATTTTCTGAAAATTTGACAGAATATCATTTTCAAACATCTCTTAAAATATGAAATTTATACAGATTTATCTATCCTTGTTGGAATTGCTGGTCAATCTTGCACATATTACAGGAAATATTTAATTATTTCAAACAATGTTTTATTTTCTTGGATCAAATAATATCATAAAAGAGTCATAAAAATCAACTAGTTTCTAAGCATTTTATCAAAAAAAAATTCTGAAGATAATCAGTTTATGATTCCTCAAAAAAAATTGTCTCAAATTTTTTGAATTTAACAAACCAAAATTCATCAGTTTGAATTTCATAATTAAGTATTTCAAAAGACTGAAGCGCATTTTTAAAAACCTTTAACAAACATTTGTATTCCGGTGTTATTTATTTCACTTGAATTCCAATACACCAAATACTTTTTATAACTAATACAATTTATTCTGTAATTAAAATATGTTAAACTGAAATAAGTAATATTCAAAATAAATGGGATATAACACTCGGTAGTTATGTTAATTTATTTGTTATTAAATGTCACAAAAAAGTAGTTCGATATATAACGAACGTTTATAAAAAATAATAACCGCGTTTTCTTTTAAAAAAACTCAAGAAGTTTAGGAAATTTAAAGATGAAAATTACCTAAGGAATTATTCTTTAAATACATACATTTATTTAATATTATTTTCAATATATTCTGCTGTATGATAATTTTATAATATTATGAGATATATGAATCCTCATATCCTTTTTGCAGAGCCTCCTTCCCCTCCTACTGGCATTCGTACTTCAGAGGTGCAAACAAAATCGATCCGATTGTCTTGGCAACCGTCCTCGTCAGACGAAGGGCTGGTCGAAAACTACGTTGTCAGATACTGGAGGAACGACGGTGGGTGTCTTCCGGTGAATAAACAAAATTAATTCTGCATGAAATTTAAAATATAAATATGTAGCATTTGTTTTAGATCTTTACTTTAAAAAATATAGATCTGAAGTATATGAGATTAGATTACAATATAGTTCACATATTTATAATTCCAAATACATACAAGTTCTTCAATATAATAGATAAAAAAAATAATAGAATAAGATTTTAGAACGAACAAATTGAAAACTAAAGATTTGAAAGCTTCCAGAGATATAGAACTTCTTTGCACATTTATTTATTTATTTATTTGAGTGAATTCGTTTTTTCAAACTGTTTTTAAATTTAATCAAAATAGGATTTTCAAAATTCCATCTATAATTCTCAAAAGTGGTCTTAAATTTGCGACAGTTTCTTTATTGACAAATAAAACTAATTAGCACATCAATGATTGGGAAACTTATTAATAATTTTACAAGTAACAATTGGCGACCATTTGTTACGAATATTGTTTCTTGGCTTAATTTAAAAGTTTTACTGAATATATCGTGTCGCTCTTGGCAACTATTCATTGGCATGCAATTACTAGCCAATAATTATAATTAATAGTACCCGAAAATCCAATTTATATTTTAGATATGTTTTTTTTTTCAACTGATTGAAGCCAAGATTTGAAGCAGAACTACAATTGTAATCACAAAATACATACCAAATTTCATGCATTTAAGTTATTGTGTATTTTAATTATCTCACTTGCATGCTTGTGAAAATACTGGCGGACAAAAAAAAACAACCTTTTGGTGTATTTGGTTCCAAATTTGATAGATATCTAAATTTTAGATTTGTAGTTATTGTGCTAACTTAAATTCGGATAGCCGGCAGACAGAAAACTTCTAAATGAATTTTGCTCAACATTTGATGGAAATTGACAAATTAGGTGCATAGACCATATACAAATTTCATCTCAAGAGGTTTGAAACGTGAAGATTCGTTCAAATTTCAAGTTCGAATTTTTTGACGATTATTCCTTATACACTTTTTATACGAGGATGCAAAGTGGAAAAACTGTCCTTGAATGAGAGACAAGAAAATTGACCTTCAAAGCTTATTGCATGGAATAATAAGTAGTTTTATGTCACGTGTTTTTATGTCGACAATCCTCTTAATTAATTAAATGGGCATAAAAGTTGTGAAAATATTAAATTATGTATTCTATACAATTATCTGCACAATTTTTCAAATTATTGATCAAAAATAAAGCAAAAATACATTTAACTAATGTTTACCGAATTGATTTGTTCTGCATTACAGAAAAGCGAGGCAAACTACACCAGGTGACTTTGCCTGCTGTTCAGACATCAGTCACCATTCCGAATTTACATCCGGGAACGTCCTACAGTGTGCAGGTGTTCGCCCAGAATAATGTTGGTCAAGGAGACCCATCTCAGCCGATCACTTTTAGAACAGTCGAAGCAGGTAAAAAAATGATAAATACATTTCTTTTATTTAATAAATTATCTAGAATATAGAACAAACGTAGAATCTCGGCTTCGTGGTCAGAAGTTTGTCAGTCAATGAAAGAATATTCAAATTCTTCATTATTCGAACTATTTTGTATTTTTAACTCACCCTAAAAGATAAATAAAAAATTCGTCTTTTTTTCAGTTAAAATATTACATCTCCTACAAAGAAGAGCTTTAAAAAATAACACTTCTTTTATTCTAATTGTTGTCTCCTTGTAAACAAGCTAAAGTTCTAAGACAATATATCCCGAATGAAATCGATATTTCCAACTTATAATGAATATTTTATGATTCCTGATTTCATATTTCATTAAAATTTTTCAAAAAAATTTATTCTTAAACAAAATTTGCTGAATTCAGAATCGGAATAAAAATCACAAGATATAAAAAATTGTGAATGAACCATGCAAAATACTAAAATTATTAAGCATTAAACAATGTCATTCATTTTAAACATGAATAGTTTTAATGAACTGAATGCCCGATAGGGAAGCCTTTATAAAATATATGTAATGAATTTTATATTATTTAATTAACTGAGGTATCATTATCATTATTGACTGCAAATAATCTAGGATTTACAAAAAACAATTTAAAATTCTTGCATTAACATATTCTTACACTAAAAATTATATTTAAATTCGCAAAACTAGAAAATATATAACTAACATTACGCATTTTTGACTGAACCAAAATTTAACAACGTCATTTAAGATATAAATTTTATTTCCTAGAATAAATTTTAAGAAACCTGTTTTGTAATTAAATATATCTGATAAGAGAAAATATAGTTACTTTAATTTAAGTATATACTATTTTCAAACTACAAGAGAGCTATTTTAAGACTGATCTTATAATGTTCGATCATGGCTGGAAGACAAGATCATCAACTGGCCCAATATGTCACCACCTCATCTCTAAATTTCTACGCTGCATCAATAGAAAGATTAACATACATTAAGTCCGTATACACAGCGGATGTTCAGTGAAATCAAATCTCGAAACTAAAAACCTTTGGTCATGAAGCCGAGACTTTGCTACAAAATCATCACGTCCCCTTAAACCAAATCTTGCTCCTAAATTAAGAATTCCCTATCAAACTAACATATATAGGTAGTTATTTATACCATACATGTAATATTACAATCTCTTATTTATGAGTGACCATATGTTTCTCATAAATAACGATAGCACTGTTAAAATAACATAAGAATTTTTTCAACATGTGGTTGGTCATTTATGCTATACAATAATCTCTTATTATGAGCAATCATATGTTGCTCTTAAAAAGAGGTTGGGTTGCTTCATAACTCTTAAATAAACAATCATGCATAAAAAAATGTTTATGTAGCTTATTATTTAAAAGTTATGATTGCTTCTTAAAACTGTCATTTTTTATTTTCATTGTTTTCTGGAAAATATTTAATATCAAAAACAAATTTGGAAAAATGATTTTCATATCGTTTAAGATAGATTTCACAATATAAGTTTTCTAGTAATAATGTCATTACAGTTAAAACTATTGCTATGGCAGATTAAACAGAAAATACTAAAACAAAATTATTTTTGTAATATCTCAAGCAATAATTCATGATTTTTTTCCTTTAGTACCACAAATCTCTAATAAAAACTTTTATCCATTTTTAAGTTCCGGACGGTGCTCCATTAGACCTTCGAGTCGAACCTGTTAGCTCAAAAGCCATTAGAGTGTCATGGAAAGTGAGTATACTTTTTTTTTACACTATGGATTTTTCTTTCTCATTTTTCTCACCTTAAATAACTAATTTTGGAAACTAAAACATAAAAATGCTAGTATATTAATTATATTACATTTTAATATTTACTAACTGAAATAATAATGTTAATTTTTGAAACTTAAATTATACAAAATGAATACTTTAACCGTGTTTCAATAATTATTTTTTACACATTTAGAAATATACATATATTCCCTGTTTAAAAAAAATTGCTCTAAATAAAGCAAAAATAGTTTGTTATTTCATTCTCTTAATGTATTTCGAAAAAAATATAGTCTCTAATTTTTATATATAAATTCTTAGTCATGATACCTATCTATAGTGAAACTTTCTTGATACACTGATCTTTTGAATCAAAAAAAGTTTAATCTTCTATGGTTAAAATTGACCGAATAACGAAACTTTGAATTTGATTATTTTAGATGATCTCAATGGTCACTTCGAGGAAGATCCATCAATTGCGCGACTCTTTTCCGAGACGGTTGTTGATTGGTATAAAATAAAAAAATTCAAAATTTCGTAATTCTATCGATTTCAGTCGTAGAAGAAGAAATTTTTTTATTTAAAAAGTTGACAAAAGTATTTTATTAGAAATGATTAATAGAAAGTGTAACAGCATAAAAATTCAAATTTCTTCATCAATACATTTATTGACTTAGACAATATAAAATATGGTTCTTTACGTCATTTAAAGCCTCTTTTCTAGTAGAAGCATACGTTTTGGAAATTTGCTGTTTGGACAAGATTGTTATTATAACATCAGATATAAAGCTACTTTTTTTTTGTCTTTTACAATATACTATAATTGTGATTTGTTTGTTATCTCAGATTGTTAAAATATTAAAGCGCAGGTACTTTTTAAATCCTTTTTCTTTTCGGACCTTTTATTGGTTGGTATGCCGCTTTATTATAGTGATATTATTGTTCGCTGTTTTCATAACAATTTATTTTTCAAAACTTAGAATCTTTCCAAGCTTCAGTATTTTATGAGGTCATATTTTAATGATTTATTTCCTTATCCATAAATGGATTTAATTATATCATAACAAATAAAAACGCTGAATAGCTACTCACATTGCCTTAAAAACTATTTTCTAACCGAATTTCACAATTTTAGGAAAAGGTGGCACTGCATATTATGACCATTTTATATATCTGTTTTAATCATAAAAAGCAATGTAAATTTTCTTCTGGTCAAAATATGAAAAGATTTCCATTCTAAATCTCACAAAGGCCATGTAAAGTAATCGACGGACGTATCCTTTTCTTGATTATATCATATGTCAGCACAATATAACGCTTCCTGTAGCTCTCTTTTTCTAAGAGTATTTATTTCTGTACCAACTCACCGATGATGTATCGAAATTCAAAAGTGAATAAGTAACGTTCACTGATACAATATCGAGTATGTTGTACTTCGTAGTATGATAAATAAAACTGAATGTACATTTGTGATGCCGACCGACTAGGTATCAAAAATTTTTATCATGTTTATACATTTTATTAAAAGATAGCATATCAAATTCCATTAATTTCAGTCGTTGAAATTAATGGAACCAATTTGCTTGAATTATTGTATTCACAGATATGCATTTAGATAAACAAATGGATTACTAACCAATAGACGAATTTGGTTCAAAATTTAATACCGATCTCTGATTTCGGCCATAAAATCCTATTTCAAATTTTATAAATCTAGAACATAATGTTTCTGAGTTGTCATGTTCATAGACACAAATTTCGAGACAAATTTCCCATGGACAGGAAAAAGGATTTTAAGTCTGAATTTTTCAAATATTTTTCGAAAATTTCCTTCAAAGAATAAATGAAAAGTACATCATATAACTCAAAGATATATTACTTATGAGATTTTCTTTTTAATGTGAGATGGCGCAACAATCGTCTAAATATCCTCTTTCCTTTTTAATAAATTGAAGAAAAAATACTTGAACATATAACCCTTGCTTTGCCTAGACATTAAATAAACTGGGGGTTAAAATTCTAAAAATAAACAAATTTCAAAATTTATTTTTATTTGATATCTTAAGGTGTATTTTTATTCTAAATTCCTTTGCTATAGATTCAAACAATTTTTACGCTATAAAGTTATGATTTCGATTACCATATTTAGTGATAATATTTCTGACAAGTAATGATATGCTGTTTATTTTTAAGCCTATGAATTAAGTAAATTAGAAAACTGTCAAAAGTACTATACAATCTATACAATTCCCTGCAATATTTTTTTTCGTTATTGTTACAGATATTCAAATTATTGTGCTCTCGCTGAATTCCCTATTTAAATTTTCAGCCTCCTCAAAGACATCACTGGAATGGCCCCTTACGTGGCTATTATGTTGGAAATAAAGTGGCCCATTCAAGTTCTCCTTTCACCTTCCAGACCGTAGAAACAACGGACCGTCGGGGCGGGTCACTGCTAATTCAGGGCCTCCCCAAAGCCACCACCTACACGATCATCGTGAAGGCTTTCAACGCCGCAGGCTCCGGACCAGCAACACATGAAGTGCAGGTTACCACACTGGAAGAAGGTCAGAATTCATTCGCCTTACCGATTTTACATGATTATGTCTGGATTCTATTTTTGCGAAATCGTAGAAGCAAGTATTTCCTGTTCTTGGCACATTTGCAACATTTTAAAAACGACTCGGTTTTAGAAATGTTTAATACTTATATAGATAGTCAAACTTTTTCTAATAGCGATTTTGTTCTTCTTACGATTTTGATATTTATTTATATCATAACCCAAAAATTAAAAAAAGTTATTTTATGTTTTAAAAATAACTGTAAAAGGAAAAATTGAAAAGAATTATTGATTTAAAAATAAGTGAAACGATAAGTTTCTTAAATCACATCATCTTTCATTTTCAATTTAAATTGCTTCGAATGTCTTAATGAATGTCTTAATATCTTAATGAAGTCAAACCAGGAAATTTTTTTGGATGTAAATAAGTACAAAATTTATTTATTTATTGCTTTGTTTGGTAATTTATGTTAGAAAAAAACAATATACCTAGACTTCACATTAAAACCCAAATTGATTTTTAAAGAAAAATCTCCTTACGTTTTACAAGCAGAAATATTTATTTTCAGATTGAGTCAACAACTAATAAGTAAGATACAAACAAGACCAGAAAAGAATTTACATAAGAATTCTAGACAAACATATAAGGTTGTAGTTAAAAATCGCTAATGTGGCAGATGATATTTTGACACACCATCAAGAACGGAAACCTTATCAATGAAAAACCTTGAAATCATTCTTTCAGCTTGTATTTGAGCTTATTTTTTTATTTTTTGAGAGCACTGAATTGCAAATAAATTACCATTAATACTTCTTCAACGAATTAAATTTCAAATTATACAAGCAAATTGATAGCTGTTAGGTCCGATCACTGCCAATAATTCTGAAAAGTGTTTCTTCTTTACTTGCAATGCTAGTTTGCCTCTTAAATTTCAAGGAAAATTACGTTAACGGAAAATATATATATATATAAACGGCTCAAAATCATGAATCAGTAATAAGAATTACTACTTCTACATTACACCGTGAAAATTTATTCTTTTTATGTGCTATTTCTAATACTTGTGTGATAAAAGTCTACTATTTTCTCTGTCTTATCTAATATCATTGATCTTAGCATACAACGAGATAATGTAAACAACTAATACACAACTTACACACAACAAATACACAATCCAAATTCGAGAATTAGTTTTTACTTTAAAAATTATAATAATTAATAAAAATCCGAAATACTATTATTTGGATATTAAATAATGGGGATATATACCATTAAATTAATTATGATTATTATACTTATTATATTACTTTTGTCAAAAATGTTTGAAATTATTGCTTCATATCAGGAATTTTTTTTAATTTTAAAAGGAAATTGAACTATTTAATTGCTCTTCAGTTTCATCAAACATAAAAAATAGTTAAAATGACATTTTCATATAGACTTCATGAATATTTATTTTTCAGCTACTATTGTACGATTTGTATCAACAGGGACGTAGCTCCAGTTTTAATTTCGGTGCTGGAGAATCATTTATTCGATTCTTAATTCCACTGAAGAAACAAAACCATATTTGTGGGACTGATGCTCGTCAATTTGGTAGAGAATTTAATCTCTTAATGTTAGTGCGATCTTTAAATTAAAAGAATAGAACACTGTTCCTGTGGTTACCTTTTCCTTTATTCCACTCTCTTCTGTGGAATTTGTAGGGTATGATATGAGAAAGAGAAGCTTCCAGAAGGGATCCTTTCCTTTATTCCAATTCCTCAAATGTTATTGGTATGAGTATAAGAAGCTTCCAATATGGTAGTTGGTTTCTTTCCTTTATTCTAATTCCTCTGATGGAATTGATATGGGAATGAGAAGTTTCTAGTATGATGGTTGTTTCCTTTTCTTTTTTTTTCTAATCCCTCCGATGGAATTGATATGAGAATGAGAAGCTTCCAGTATGGTGGTGGGTTCTCGATATCCTTTTGAATACAGAAATGACATGAGGTCGGCTACCTCCTATCAAAGACGAGACTTGCCTTCTAATGAAGAGGTTGTACCGTGGCCAGTGATAGCTTTAGAATTCAACCATAGTTCCTGCCCGTGCTATCACCTACTCCAATCATTCAAATTTTCCATGTACCTTCAGGCGACATGGAATAGTCACTTTTGGTTTTCTTTATTCCAAATGAAATTTTGCACATCATTGGTTGATTTTCGAAATAACTTGAATTCCTTTTTATTTCGTGATTTCTTTCTGTGCAAAATAATATTTGGAAATATTGATGCATAAAAGAATTGTACATGTTCAGAAGTGCTGATACATGAACTAACGTAATAAAAAACTCAAAAAAAATATGATGAAGCATTTAAAGTTAATTTTTTTAATACTATAGAAAAGAAAATTTAGTTAAATAATGATTTAATTAATTTCAAATAAATAAAGTATTTTTAGATTGATAAGCTAAAAATTGTATGTGTATATGCGGGCATGCATTAAATAGTCTACTTTCTCTTCTTTTTTATTATTTTTAAAGGATTTTTAATAATTTTCATTGAATCCTATTTTTACATTGCGTGTTAAATAAAATGCATGCTTATGTAAACAGTATTTTTTAATAATTTTAAATAAAGGCAAAAATATTAATCCATTCATTTCTTCATTTAAGGATATTGCTTAATATATCCTTAAAGTTTTTTTTTCTTTTATACAAAAAAAAACTATCACATACGTAAATATTTCTTTTTTTTATGTATACGTTAAGCATAAAATAATTCTTCAGCTACATTATGATAGCAATTCACTTTTCATTCTGCTTGCATTTTCCAGAAATTTGCAACGTCATCTACGTTTTGCTTTCACACGAGCACTTAAAATCCCCACATCACCTTTCTGATCTTGATAGAGGAAACCAGTTCACGATACTCCTTTTTGCGTTCTCTACACCCCACTGTGTATCGATCGATATTAACGATCGCGCGGGCGGCCTCCAAACGAGGGCATTACTCCTTTAAAGCTAAGCTCTTTTAAACAGTTTGCCATTTTTGGTCACAATTTAAGGTATGTGATACTCTAGAGATGAATGAGATGTTATAAATTACTTATGTCTTTGAATTTTGTATAACATAGATTGAAAATAACACCTATGAAATCTAACTATATTAACTGAAAGTCAAAAATTATTTTAAAAAATGAAAAAATTGAGGGATAGCGAGTAAAAAGATGTATAAAGTAAAAGCCACATAGTTCAGAAATGTATAATTATTTGCTCTTAATCTTGAAGGTAACTTAAGAAAATATATAACCTAAGTTTCTTGAATTAAGAAACAAGCTGCATTTCTATCCAATTTTTAAGTATTAGGTAACGAAACATTTTTTTTAACTTTATGATTTAGCATTAAAACAACTTTAAAATCTTGTTAAATGATAGATTGAGAAATAATTACACAAAATTTGCATTTTTTTGAAGAGAATATTTGTGAAAATATGGTACTAAAATTTAGAATTTTAATAGCATTAGCATTAAAAGATGTAAATAGTATTAAAATGCAAATAAATATAAAAAAGCAATGTTATTTCCAAAAATTAAGCACAGAAGCAAAATTCGAATGTTTTATAAAGACTTATATCTAGAGATTAAGAATATTGGTTTCAAAATTCAATAATTTCGCAAAAAAACAATACAAAACAATACAAAAATTTACTAGCAACCATATTCAGATCAATAAAAATGACTTTTAACATTATTTTGAAACATTTATATTGAAAACATCATTTTATTTATTCCATTTCTAATGAGATAATTTGAATTTTTAAAACTGAAAATGTTTTATAATGACATTCAGATTTGTCCAATATTTTTTATCAATTCTGTTTTTAAGGATTTTTTAAGAATCAAATAACAGTTTTAAAAAACCTTTTTTGTGGCTATTATATTTAGAGGTAATATAGATATTTAAGGATCAATTTTTGGCAACAAAATATCAAATAATAGAGATAAAAAATAGTGTAAGCCATATTTTTTTTATCATTTTTAAAAACTAACGTTTTAACCAATTATTACAAGCCTGTGTTTTGAAATGAAATTTTTTTGATGTTGAGTTTTGTGTCCAAATATGAAAGAGAAAAGGTATAGTTTGACATTTGATAAAGTCTTCCCCCAATCTGATATGTATGACGTCATAAAGTCAAACAGCTGCACTTTTGTTATAGCTGCTTTTGCATGGGAAGGGACCCTCTGTAAGCCTCACGTGGGTGTAGTAAAAATAGAATCAATAAATAACTTGTGTATGCATATATTATTTTGTCTCTCTTTTACCTGTTCTTAATTTTAATCATGCGAAATTAGCAATTCAAAAAATAACCTAAGGCGTTATTACTTATATGAAATAATTTATTACTGTAAATACTTACTAACGTTGAAAAATGTAACAAATATCTTATATAATTACAATTTAGCATAATATAAATTTAAATTAAGACCTATGAAATCAAAATTTATCAACTGAAAACCAAATTGATTACCCAAAAAAATCTAGATATGCATCACAAAAAATGATTCCAAAATATAATAATTGCATTTGCGAAACTTTTTTTTGACATGTGAACTCAGCAATACTTGGATATCTAATATGAACCTAGGTTTTGAATATCATGTATTTTTGAAATCCATATTTTATATAATATAAAACTTATGATCTGTCAAAAAATTTTAATTAAACTTTCTTTTGTACTAAAATTCTTTTAAATATGTATGTTTATTATTAAAAGTTCTAGTAATGAATTGTTTTTATGCTTTGTAAACAATTGGAAATTGTTCGACGTTGAAAAAAAAATTTTCGGTCTATTTACTTTTCTCGATTTTTATATCTGCATAATAATATATGGTAATAAAATAAATGTTAAGATATATGTATTTGTATAATAATTTAGTTAAATAATTTAAAATATCTGTATTAAAATCATTTAAATAATTATCAGTATTAAATATGTAAAAAAGCATTTCGTTGTTAATGCTCCAGGAAAAGAAACAATTATCATCTAGAACTTTAAATCGGGATTTCTTCTTAATAATTTTGGATTATCTTCCTTGCTGCTTTTTCTCTTTTTATTTCGGAATGGTAAAAATTTATTTTTTAATTAAAAATTAATTTTAGAAAACCGTTAATTGCCACTTTGGAAAATGGTTGTTTTCGGCTTTACTTAAATTTTTCTGGATTAAAATTTAAAATTACGAAAAAAAAACTTACATTTTAACCTCTAGTCAGAAACATCGTATCATGACTTGATATGTCTGATTTGATTGCATAAGCCGTTGAATTCTTCCGTAACAATTTTTGCATAAAGAAATTCGTGGAAAGGATATTAGTCTGAAAAAAATCATAATACTAGTAAAAGAGAAATAATTAACATTCCAAGAAAGCATATGAAATATTTTTATCACACCATTAACATCCTCAATAGGGTGCAAAGGAAAAATTTGACAAAATATTAAAATTGGTTGCAAATTCTTTAAAATGATAAAAAAACATCATTACAAAATGAGTTAAAACTTTCTTCTCTCTTTTAGAAAGTTTAACAATATTTTTAAAAATTGCATGAAAGTAATTTTCTCTTCTCAGAAAATCTCTTTTTTAAGTTTAAAGTGGTGTAAGAATATTTTTGCACTGCAATATGCTCTGAAGCTAGTGAGCAAAAATACTAAAAGTTTAACTTTCAAATATTTTTAAAAGTCTTATTAAAATTTTAAAAAAAAACTGTTTATAGTGTGCATTTATTTTTTAAGAATTATATGGAAAATTTGTTAACCGTCGGTCCAACAAAACGTTGCATTCTGTGGTCATCATAAATTTTTTAGATAGTTGGTCATTCTAAAAATACTATCATAAAAAAAGCACATCTCAGCAATTTTTCATTGTCTTTTATTAAAAGCTCTTATAACGAGATGAAAGCGTCGTGCTTTGATCTTAATGATTCTGAAGATTAAATCAACTTACTTATCACCATATCTCTTCAAAAATTTTCATTCAATTAAAACTGCATTTACAGTCAACTTAGCAAAAATAAAAAAAAATGGGAAAGTATTATTTCGGTTAAATTGGATGTATTCCCATTCATTTTAGATAAATTTCGCTATTAAATAACGATAACCTATTTTTTATTTCGATGCAGCTGAAAATGCATTCATTGAAACAGTTAGTAAGGGGTAATTGCAATAGATTTATATCAAGATACGGTTTGGGAGGGGGGGAGGGGGAATGAAGCAAAAAAATTAACAAATTACAAATTTTACCTTTTTTTTCAGAAGGAGAAGAACTATTGCGATGTAAAAGAATTTTAATTCAAATGGGCAAATTTAGTTTATTTTAACACTCTACTAACTTTCTATGAAATAGAGAAATGCTATCTTTCCTATGGAAAATTCATTAAAGCTCATTTTTACTACTCATCGTTTATAATTACTTTTTTGAATAATGCACTTTAAAAATTATACATTAAATAAGTTCTATGATTCCGTGAACATTTGTAATTTCCTCTAACAATTAGTTTTATTATTTACACAATTTCTTTTTAAACTCTAAATTTACATTTATGAACCAAGATATAAAGTCTTGTTTAAGTTGTAAGGCATCGATTTCGGCCCAGAGAGTTTAGATCGAAAATTGCAATCCTCGAAAATCTACCGTGTGAGAAGGTCTGTTCCACGCTAAACCTGTCTAAATATCCCACCGCTTTTGTGGTATGAAAGTTTGGAGAGCGGATGCTAGTTCAAGTGTCTTCCTCGTCATCTAACTCCGATTCAAAATTACGAAGCCCAAAGTGTCTTCGGAACTACTTCAAGACATGACACCAATATAACTAAAACAAAATTAAATTTATTTTAAATACCTTATTCTACCATTTTGATAAATGCTCTAATTAATGTTGATATTTTTCTTAGATAAATTATGTATTCGATTCATATGGATAATTAAATAAAAAATAGTCGCAGAATAATTGTTCAAAAAAATTTATTTTCTTATAAGATTTAAAGTTTTGGCCAAAATTTTGCATTGTATAATCAGATTTATGATAAGCATCATTGGATATTAAATAGAATTTAGAAACTTTTAAATTAATTGAAACTGTTCAATAATGAATACTTTAGTTAAAACGCATTATCCTTTTATTCATTTAGCTTATTTCGCAAAATATGTGGTCCAAATAAACAAAACCTTTTGATTTCACAGATCCGCCTGCTCCTCCAATCGTAGGCGTTGCAGACGTAACTGCATCGAGTGTAGGCATTCACTGGAATATAGGAAGTGATAAACAACCATCTGTAGTTCGTAAGTATAAGTAAAACAAATTATTATTAAGTTTTACTTAAATATTTCGATTAATAGTAATTTTAGGATGAGAATTATGAATTGTATTGCAGAGAAACGGTATACAATGCTTAATTATTTATGTAGAAATTGTTATTATTGGATAGAGAAATTAACATAATGTGATTATTATTAATTTTTACAAAATCAATTATTAACTTTAATTAAAACAATAATAATTTTTAATATTTTAATATTATATAATAAAATATAATAATATTATATAATAATTTAAGAAACATCTTTTTAAAAATGATAATTTGTTAATTAATGAGAATTCATCTTTCACCATTCTTTCTAAATTATTTGCAGGATTTCTTATGAAAAACGCTGTGTTTTATGAAGTAAATAGAATGCAAAATGATAAAAAGTTTATTTTCGAATAATTAGAAAAAAGCATAATATTTAGTATCAAAGACGATTTAATAATTATTAGCATTTAATGATTAGGTAAGATTTCAAATCTTGCGTGATATTCAATAAAGATTTGCCTAATAAACTCCTTTTAAAACAAATACAAAGATAATTGCTAACAAAGAAAAAGAGAATTTCATTCACAGAATATTTGCATTGAGCAAAATTTGCCTGATTATAAAGTATTTATATCATTGTGTACAGAATATCTGTTAGAATTCCGTGAAGAAGGCGAGGAGTGGGACCACATCCATTTACCCGGAGAAAGAACTTCTTTCTATTTAACAGGACTCAAAGGATCGACTCGATACGAACTAAGGCTGGCTGCGTATAATGTTTTTGGAAGAGGAGAATTTTCTCCGACAATAGATTTTACAACAGGACTCGCTGGTAAGAATTGGTTGTATTAAGATAAACAGTCTGTGCTAATAATAAAGACGACTGTGTGTGCGTGAGTGTGCTGGTGTTCATTCTGAATAAATGAAAATAAAATTTTCCTATGCTTTAAAAATTTATAAATAAAGAACTCGTTTATATGAATGGACTATATGCAAGAAATCAGTTCCTCTAAAAAAACTTATTCTCCAACATATTTTATCTTTAAAAATTATATTAATGGATCGTTTTTGAATAACCTTTCTAGACACAGTTATCAAGAATTTTTTAATATATTGGGCTGATTACGAACAAATAATTCGCTTTAGCTGTTGCTGCCATAAATCTGATTAATTGGGGGAAGAATTTTTTTTTAATATTATAGCACTCTGACCTGAACCGTTAGTGCATATTTTAAATTTTTCAAAAACTATGCTTGAAAATTTTTAATAAAAAAATGCATTTTTCTGAAATTTTAAAACAGCAGTAGCAGAGTCACAAGCCAGAAGATAAGTAATGGATCATTATTCAAATCTTGGATCAAAAAATTCTTCAAAGAAACAATAATTTGATTAATTACCTTCTTGCATGTGAAGTATGCAAAAAAAGTATTGTAATAGTCGAAACTTTTGACCTTAATATTCACATTCTTCATTTTTACGCCTTTTCGAATCTATATTTAAAACAAAGATTTTTAGCAATGTCTGTCTGTCTGTAAACTCCATAATCAAAATAAGCCAGACTAAAAAAAAATGATGTAGAGATCTTTAGCCTCAAAATTGTAGATACGTATGAATTTAGGTCGTGTTTATGACATTTTTCTCGTTGCGTTTTCAATTTTTGGAAACAAATCTTGATTTCGCCAAACTAGTTCTCTTTAATCCTGTCACATTCAGTGGACTATTGTAAACTCCATCAGTTCCTCAGGCGGAAGAATAATGACCATTCAATTTCTGGTACCTATAACAAAATCAATCAAAATATACATATATTTTGAAAAATCAGCCATAGAATCAACCATAGAGCCACATCAAAGTTTAGCTCTTTTCGTGAAGTCATTCTGCTTTTTTGCCCGCGTTAAGGAGAATACGAAAACTCGAAAACGCTACGAATTTAACGTGTAATTCATGATTCAAAATTTATATACATTTCAGTTAAATATGTCAAACAGTCCTGTCTTTAATTTTCTATCGGTTCACTTGTCCCTGTGTACGTGAACGCGATTACTCAATAATTGCAGTAAGCTAGATGTATAACTTCTAGCTTGTGATTTTTAATGAGGAATTGTAGATCTGTTTTAAAGTTTTTAGCCAGTTGTTATATGGAAAAATGTCCAAAATATGTACTTGAATTTCCTCACTATTCTAAGACGCTAAACACAAAACGCGATACGTTTTATAAATGTTCTTGGAGGTTTAAAGATCATTCCCTCTGTTTTTTTACTTTAGAGTTTTTTTAATTACCCAACGGCTAATTTTCTAAAGCATTAAAAATATACAAATACTTCCGATGAAGAAAAGGGCTTTAAATAGCATAATAATTATATTTAATGTTATTTCAAATAATAAAACACCGTAAAACAATTAAGAATCTTATATTTTCGAAATTCAAAGTATAAGATTCTTAATTGTTTTACAGTCACGCGGTTGTATAAGGTTTATATACTAAAATATTCAACTCTTGCATTTCAAACAAAACAAAAATTTTACTCTTTTGTAACTAAAACTGATTGTATCTGGATTTTATTACTTTAAGCTATTTAATGACTGCCTCGAACAAATGCCATCCTTTGATTTGTGGATATTTTCCGAGGCGGTTATTGAAATCGTTTAAAATAATAATATTCAAAGCTTCATTTCTCGATCAGTTTTGGTTACAAAAGAGTGAATATTTTTAAAAGGTTAGTGCAATCATATTAATCACTTCTTAAGTATGATTAAAATGATCAGGAAATTATATAAAAATTTAAACTCAATAATAGCAGTGTAGTTATTGATTCAAATGAAGTAAAATATAATATTTTACATCATTAAAAATATTTTTGTTCTTTCATAAAACATTCGTATACTTATATCTAACAGTTTAGAAATTAGCTATCTGGCAGTCTGTATAATAAGGTTTTCAAATCTTAATACTTCTTAACTTAAAAATGGTATTGCTTATTTTTGGGGTGTTAATGATTTATTTTTATATTCTTTTTTCAGAAATCTCAGTGCCATTTTCAATTACTCACAGTAATATCCCTTTTTACTTCCGCCCGTACTTCGTCATCCCCGTAGCAGCATCTGTGGTAGTGATAGTGACAACTGTGGTGATAGCATGGGTTTGTTATAAGAGAATGACGCTAAGACAAGACAGATTGCTGGGTAAGTATTACGCAGCATGAATTCAGACTCATACACTTACTTATCAAACAACATGACTGAGTTTATTTTGAAAATATTGTTTCGAACATAAGTTTGAAAATGTTGCATTATTTCAAAATCATGTTATTGTTGTTACGTATGGCACTTGCCATAGACAAGCCCATTGATGACGTTAAGCCGAGTTTGTACAGTGGCTTCTGAGGGTAAAAGCCCTTGAGCACTGGAGGGCAGAAGTCTGACTTCCAGCTCAAATGAAGATGACTCTCACATAATCGCTTTCACAGCCCATTTTTACGGGGAGGGGGGGGGTCTTTCATACACCTCACAGATAGAACGCAAGAGGAAGAACAACCATGCCCGAACCCGGGACGCCCAGATAGCGGGTAAGACGCGCTACCCCTATACCAGGACGCCAGCATTGCAAAATCATTAATATGTATTGCTTATAAACATCAATATACCAAATTAGGGTCGGATTATTAAATAGGCAAAGTAAGCAACTGATTAGGGGGCCTGCCTCGGATTGGGAGATCCTAATGCCTCGAGATTTGGGGAGGAAAGGGGTATTTTTAGGGGGATCTAGTTTTATTCATTTCATTTTATCTTAAATTGTGTGTACTCGAATTAATGCAAATTAAAATTAAAAAACGTTTAAATTTCAAACAAATATTTTTTTTGAATTTCTTCAGTGTTTCCAAATTTATATACAGAAAGTAAAAAATCTTTAAAGTAAAGGTTTTCTTATTTCACTTAATTGTCATATTTGTTACTTAGAAACGGTTTGTATAGAGATTAAAATAAAATCAATTATTTTTTTGGTTTAAAAATTTAAGGGGGCTTAAATTTTTACTGCCACATACTGCCTAAAGGCCCTATAAGGCAATCATGTGGGAGATACATATTTATTTTCACTTGCAATGAATAATTCGTTTTTAAAATAATCTATGAGTATAAATTTTTATAATTAATATCAATCTACATTTCAAAATCTGCTTGTAAAAAATTCCAATATTAGTATTTATAAAGACAATTAACTTTTTTCATACGCGATTCACTCGAAAAAAAGGCAGCTAAAATTTAATTTTCAAACACCGTTTTTTATTATTCCGATAATTGAATTAGGAAAATGTAAAATTAATAAATATTGTCATTTGAAAAGAGAAAAGAAATCAATTGAAAAAAATTGCGTCATTCCATAAAATTATATAAACCATATTTTGTATGGCACTGGGGTATTCTAAAAAAAAGAACGGGGGGGGGGGGGGACTTTATGTACCATATATAAAATTTGAAAAAAAAATATGGGTTGACCCTCCCCCCTTGCCTTTTTTTTTAAAAAAATATGTTTAAAACAATGCACAAAAACAAAAGAAAATCTATAAAATAGGTTAAGGTCTGAAATTAGTTGATGATACAGGTTCATTTCCTTTTCTCAAAAAAAAATGATTTTTACACCAAATACTGTAAACATGTTCGCAAAAAGATTGAAAAACCAGGAGATGGCATGTAATCGGCCTATCAGAATACTCATTGAGTTTGTTCTGAAAACACTGTCTTAAATGTATATATTTCGATAACAGAGGCAGCTGCAGAAAGGCAACGATTACACCCAATAATTAGTCTGTTGTAAATGCCACTGTATGTTTATCTTGACATTACGCCCTTTTTCCTCGTACTAGATATATGATATATTCCAAAACTAGATTGATCCGGCAACCTGATAAGATTTGGGTGAACATGAAGGATGGAACGTTAGTCTGTTGGTCAAATCTCAGCTTTGAAATCAAAATAACTCAATTCCATTTAGAACCTATTTATATACGGACCTGGCAAATGTTAGATGTAACCTCAGAGGTCCCTCTCTATTGTGGTATATAATTTTGAAGTACAATTACCAGGTTCATTTCAAAACAGCCCTCTTGATGCTTCAAAAAGGAATGTTAACATAACTAAGCAAAAAAAGCATGAAAAGATTCTATTGTTATTCTATTACAAAATCTACGGTGAGTGTAGTTCTAAAAGGTTTAAACAATTTCTTCTCATTAAACATTATCAAAAATGAACAGTAGTTCCTGTTAATCCAACGTATCCAATTCGACTCTTTAAATAGAGTAATTGTAACTTTTAAAGACAAAACAGGAGACCTATATACATTTGTCCATCATAATTAACTATAATTTTTTTTTTCGTATTTCTTTTAATAGCTGCTTGTCAACCGTTGGATTGCCGCTTGATGCAGGCTAGAGTTCCACTGCAAAGAGGGGACACAGGATTTTGCGATTCAGCGGCCAGACCACCATCGTATACACCGCCAATGGGCGCGAGGCACCCAGTAGGAGTCCCGGATGATGACGATGCATATGATGCACCTTGGGACATGGCAAATCCCGGTGGACAACCTGGCAACGTAAGAACATGATTTTTTTCGAGGGGAGGGGGAGTAGCATTTTCAGTAAGAAAGAAAAAAATAGGAATTTTATTTTAGTTGAAATCATATCACCTAAAGTTGATCTTTGACAAGTGACATACGGCAATGTAATAAATGCTAACCTTTTCCAGGGCTACGATAACGATTGGTATCATTTGACAACATAACGTGCTTTTAAATGCATTCCCACTTTCATTTTGAGATGCAGAAAGTTTGACGAGACTTGATCTGGATAAAAATAAATTATAAATAAATAATATTAAATAATTAATAAAGAAAATAATCCGAATTAAATGGAAACTTTAACTATGATGTATATTTAAATTTTAATTTTTTATATAAAAAATATTATAAAACAGAAACAGCTAAAACACCCGAGCGTAATGATTTAAATATAGTGTTCCATAGTTTCCATAGTTGTCTAGTAATGAGATAAAAACAAATTTTGAGGCAAAAGTTAATGCAAAAAAAAATCTTTTATGTAAATGAATTAAAAAGCAAAGTTGATTAAAAAAATTTTGTTATTAAATTTTAAAATCAAGTAATAAAAAATAAAATGGGTAATTTCGATATTTTAGATAGAAAAAAAATCATTATGTAGGTATAGTGTAGATAAGAACTCAGTTCTAGTTTCAGTTCTTATCAGTATCTTATTTAGTTTCGTTTTTTTAGGCGCAAGCAGGAAGTTATACTCGGTTGAAAAGTCAAATGCCAAATCCAGGAGGTGCCATAGTCATAGGTCATCAAAGTGGTTCTAGTCGTTAGAAATCATGCTTACCCTTGTGTACTTCTTTGTATTGATAGCTTCCTACATTCAAATGTTGAATATTTAACCCTGGACAACGGACAGCGCGAATGAAATATTTTATAATTTCTGAAGAACCACGCCGCTGCGTCAGCATTTTACTTTTTTAAATTTTATGAAATGTGGAGTACGCAGAAAAACAAGTGGCAGGAATAAACCAAAGAGATTTAAAAGTATTGTTCACCGATGAGGATTTCATAAGAGATAATGAAATTTAAAGCATAAGCAAAGTAAAGTTGGTGTGTCTTTTATATTGTCGTACGTGGGTATTTTTAGTGTTAATATACTTTAAAGTTACTTTTTCTTTACTTTTCAAGCACGTGATTTTCAAACATTTCGTACTTTTCGAGTTGATATTGCTCAAATTGTTGTAAATAAGACGTGATGAATGTTAGAAAATTCTGAATTTGAATATTCAACTTCCTGCCGAAACTAAGTTCAAAAGTCACATAGCTGACTTTTCTGATGTACTATGCAAACAGTTATTAATTTATAAAATATGTTTACCTTTTATAGAGTAGATATTTAGTGTTTTCATCGGTTTCATAAGGAATTTCCAAAATGGGTGCAAATAAGCATGAAGTCTCTAGGTCCTTTAATGGAATTAAATATAAATCATGTTACGGTTCTTTGATACAGAATCTGTTGTAATATTCTCTAAAATGAAATGTCTTCATCTTCAAAAGTGTTAACAATATCCACATTAAATCAGAAAGTAATCGATCTTCCATGTTTTGGAATCAATGCTATTCCATTACTAGGTAATTGCAATTCTTCAGTTGAAAATAAAAGAGAATTTTTTGAAAACATAAAGAATTTGTTCAATTTAAATGTATCTTATTGTTACTAAGATACCTTTTTCTGAAATCAAGTCATTATGACCTTATAACAATGGTTTTTATGTATGAAAAAAATGATATGAAGGCAGAAAAACAACACCCATTTAAAGTTGAGATAAATAATTGTAAAATAAGCAAAGAATTCCCTGTAAAGTATCAGTCTATATTTCTTATAATATTCAATAGTTTGAAATGATGCAGCGCATTTCCATAATTTATATATTAAGCATAAAAGTATTAAGGACTTCATTTCAGTTGTTTTTAAGTTTATATTGTTACAGTTAAGAAACTCCTTGTTAATTGTAATTTTATTACTGTAGAGAGAAAGAAAAAAGATGTTACACATTCTGTTTTTTAATAAAATTTTGCCACTGCCATTGTGTTCCAATTTTATCTGGAATCAGTCAGATGATAACACCAACATTCAAAAAGTTAAAATTTCCATCTGAAAAAACTACATTATTCTCACATAGCAATCAATTAGGTGTTACATTCAGAAAAATATTTAAATGGAAAAGAGATGAAGGAATATAAGAAAATATTTTACTTTCATAGTAAATTAGGAATTTATCCTAAAGAAAATAATTTAGATTAAACTATTAGAATGAAAAGTTCTCTTTCATCTGTTGCCAACAAAATTACATTTAAAATATTCAGAAAAGCCTATGTTAAAAATAACAATAACAGACAGTTCTTAAAAACTTTTCTTTACAAATAAAAAAAAAAAGGGAGAGGGACTTTTTAAAAAAAAAAAGAAATTCAGACTTAATGAAATAGTACATTGAAAAATATCTCTAGGCAATTTTTTCTCAAGTATTATCTTGTATTTTAAATTTACAAATGTTCTAAACTTACCATATTTATAATAAACAAGCATATTAGATATCCATTCTACTCAAGAACCAATAGCTAATTTTTAAACAGCTAGGTGAAAGTAAATATTATCAGCTGGAAAAAGTTAACTAAATTTTTATAGAGTTTTTCAGTATTGTATAATAAAATAATTTTAATATACTAATATTTTAAGCAAAGAAAAAGTTCCATTTTTCTACTACCAAAACTGACCAAGTTATGAAGCTTTGAATATCATTATTTTTAAACTATTTTGATGGATACCTCAATGGAAATTAATGCTTTGTTCCAATACTTCGTGTTCATTATATGCAATGTTAATTGGTCTAAAATACTGAAATCAGAAGCTTCATAACTTGGATAGTTTTAATCACTGAAATGAGGATATTTTTGTTAAAAACATTAAGAGTGTCAAGAATATTTTAGCAAATATGACTAATATAACCATAGAAGAATATTAAAATTAAGATTTAGTAATCTTATTTTGTTCTTCAATAGCACATTTATTAATTCAAACAATGTATAACATAATTCTTTTAAATCATTTTTCCAATTGGATCTATATACTTATTTCTAACAGTTTATAAATTAATGACCTAGCCATGATTAGAAAGACCATCCTTATATCAATGAATAAGTTTTTTTACAAAAAAAATGCTTATTAGGGTTTCTTTCATGACGAACAAAAAATGTTATTGAGTTTTCATAATCTATAATCAAAATGACTAAATATGATGAAAAATTATAACTAAAAAATTAAGTTATAACATCTTAAATTCAAAGCACAAATGAGGACGATAATGTAATCAAAACATATCAAATATTACTTTTAACTTTGTCTGCATATGTTAATCATACCAATAAATACTGACAAAATATAACAATAGTACAAAAAAATATTTTGAATAATAAAGATTTGATAGGTTCTAGTGTTCTCAGTATTTATCTTCCAAGAATTATTTACAATGATATTAAGATGAGCCCAACTGAAGAATAACCTTTTTAAAAAGTCAAATGACTTTGAAAAACAGAATAAAATAAAAACAAATAAATTATAACAAATTTATTAAGAGAAAACACAACATAACAAGCTATAGCATTAATATATTGCCAATTAACAATGACATTAGAACCTCATTAGACCATGACAATTCCTTCCTTGTTAAAAATAAAAGCATCACTATATTTATAAGAAATCTAAGACATATATATTTACAAAATAACTAATACACTTGCTATTATTTTAATCAAATTTGAAATAAAAATTTCATCTCTTATCAAAAATGTAAAACAATGGATATCGCAGGGGAAAAAATAATATACCAATATCTAAATCTTTTAAGATATAAAATGCATTACTTTATATAAAAATGTTTTAAAAAATACTTCGACTAGACATATTTAAAGATTTTTATATAGAATTTCCATTGAAATTGAACTAAAACAATCAATAAACCTAAATAATTTTATCACTATCATAAATAGCTTATAATATTCATATAAATACTTATACATAAACATCATGTTATTTTAAGATTGGATTTTTAGCTACATCTTATCAGAAAGAATGAGCCTTAAAGACATTATAATTTTTCTTAAACACAATCTTATATTAAATATAAAAAAAAGTTTGTTTGTTTTTTTCAGGAAAAGAAAACAGAGGAAATATTAAGATAATATAAACACATTATATTTTTTTTTCAAGATATAAACATATTTTGTATTAATCCATTATAGAATTATCAAGTAAAAAAAATGATATAATATTATGTTCAAGTTTCAAAACAGTTTGAAGCTTTATTCATTCTTAAAGTTGTATTCAATAAGATGCTCAGAAAATAATAAGTAATATAATAATTACCAGAATTTAATTTTATGATTAATTTCACATACTGAAATAATTTTACTTTAATATGTATTATCAATAGCTGTTTTGTATATAAAAATTTATTAACAAGAAATTTCTTAAATTATTATTTCTATGAAATAAGAAATTTTCTGCAGTAAATATATACATTTAGAAAAGTTATTTCCAGGTGAGTCATTTTACTTTTCTCCCTTTTAACTTGGCAATTTCAGAAAAAAATTAACAATATATAATATTGCAAATATTTTTTATTTCCATCATAAATATTTAAACCAAAGTTAACATTTAAAATAAAATAATAAAAACCATGTTATTTTATTTATTTGTACAGAAGTAATCTGATTTCTAACAATATTTCAACTTCAAAACCATCAAACTAAAACCAGGGCAGAATGCATTAACTGAACGTATATTTTAAGAAGATAAAAATATTTTTTAGCATTTACAAGTATATTCTGAAATTTTTAGAATAAAAAGATGATATATGCTTGTACTAAAGCATATTCTTCATTCCCATGAAAGACTTGTGCGACTGAAAGAGCTTACAAATGAACTTCCATTTTTATTTTATTTTTCAACTTTAAGACACAAAACAACTTGCAAAACATAATTCTATACAGTACTCTTCCAAATCTGTGTCTAGCAAATGGCACAATTAACTTAACAGGATAGAACAGGATTTTATACACATTTGCTAAAAACAATAGAAAAGGTTTAACAACATAAAATAAAAACATACAATAATAATAAGTCATCACAATTGTATAGAGCAATAATTTATAATGAAAAATACTATAACATGAAAAAAAAAGGAGAGAAAGAAAAAAATAAGAAAGCCCAAATCTTCCGTACGTGTGTCATTTCTAAAAATGTACAATGAATGCTGTACATAAAAGTAACAAAAGGGAGAAGCAACATTTATAAAACAATTACTTTGAAATGTCAGTTGTTATAATTATTTTTATTAAAGAAAATATTTCACAAAAAAAAATAACTTGAGAAATGGGGGAATACAATGAATTTCTAATAAAAATACTATTTAAAATCCCAAAATTTGATATGAATCATCAGCACCAATTTTTTTTGTACCTTTTATAACTAATTTTCAATACTTTAAAAAAAGCAACAATTCATTAAAGAATGAAGCATTTTCATTTAAAAAACACAAGTTTAAAACCATTTCTATGTATGAAACCAAACAGATGACAAATTATGATGTTATGCATAATTTCCCCCATAACAAAAAGAAGTTATCAAAAACAATATAACTGAAACAAAGAAAACATTCTTTTCTAAATATAATCTAAACTTAACATTTTAATGCAACCAAGTAGCAAAACATAACACCGGAAGTGAGTTTAATAAACACAAAAGCATCGCAACATTATTAAGTAGCTGAACTCATTTAGAGTCAACTAAAAATTCATCTCCATCTCTAATTTGATAGCTATACAATTTTCTGTTGTTATATCTTAGTTCATCAGGACCACAGACATCTTTCATATCTTGATCTATGTAAAAAAGTCTCATCTTAGCAGGTCGCAGTCCAAATTTGTCACTAAGTGTAGCTTTAAGCTCTTGGACAGACTGTTGAAGATTCACAGTTAAAGTTGATTGTTCTTCACAAAAATGAACAAATACTTGTGCAGTTTTTTTCGGCGATAAATCAACATCTACTAAAGGATCCAATTTCCCATGAATTTCTTCAAGTTCATAGAATCTAAAATTAAATCAAGCATTGAGATGAATTTTTAATTACTATACAGTCTGTTTCATATTTTAATAGAATACAGAATACTATATTAAAATCTACAAACTACACTACTACTGATATTGTTAAAGGAGCAAAAAAAAATTAATTACAGCCAATCTATACAATATAAGTAATATAAATGCAATCTTGACTTTTTTTTTTAATTTCTTAACTCAAAGAATCCCATAAAAGATTTTCATTTGATCAAGTGCTTCAATTAATATTAATATTTTAAAACTGAAAATTCAGAATAACAGCATCTTACTTGCAACATTATAATATTCTTTACTTGTGATTTTTTGTAATGCAATATAAATACAAAGGAAAAATAAAAACATAAAAAACAGAAAAATATGTAAAAGAAAAGATCTGTATCTTATTTGGTTGCTAAATAAAAAGAGGCCTTGTTAATTGTTTTTTCATTTATACAATGAATAATTTAAATTTGATAAATAATTCATTAGAATAAAATTCAATTGTGAGTCTGATAAAATTTCCTTAAATCTAAGGTTATGTTATTTGAATTCAATGTAATGTTTCATAGTCAGAAGAAAAAATTACTAAAAACTAAATATAAATTGGAATTAATAAAAATTTCCATAGCAAAACATAGAATATATAAAATTTAATAACAATTCAATTCACTGCACACACATACAATAAAAACTGAAACTCAACTATTGCACTTTTTTTTTTAATTTTACATCATACCATGAAAATGTAAAATTATAAACATAAAAAAGTTGTCACCATATTTTATGGCAATTTTTTAAGTTATTAATTTATTTCTTACATTCGCCTGCATAATAAGATAGTTCCAAAGTTGTGTAAAAAAATTTAAATTGTACAGATAATATTTTTTTAATCAACATGAGTTCTATCCATTTAAAAAAAGATTTTATAAACTTACTAAAATGAATCAAAAACTACATTTTTATCAATAAAATCAGAAGAAAAAAAAACCGGCACAGTATTTTTTTTTTTTTTTTTTTGTAAAAATAACAAGTCATAATTGACTAAAAGAGAAAACTTAAAACTTCATCAGCAAATAGCAAACCATAATATTTATTTATGGGCCTACTGGAATTCTAGAGACCAGATTGCTGAGCTTAAAGCTATCATATTTGGCACAAATATACTCTAAAAAGTGAAAATGTGTCTTTTTAAAAATTTTAATTAATTAAGTGATATTTGACATCCACCTACAATAATTTCTACAAATAAAATTGTACAAAAAAATTTTATAATATTTTGAAATTCAGCAAATTGTCTTTTTATTATCAATTTAATTGTTGTGCAATTTTTTTCCCTGGATTATCGCAATTTTTACATATTTTAATTGAATTTCAAATAGATTAAAGCATCAATATGGAAAAAAATGAATAGCTTATGAATACCATTGGCAGGAATGAACAAAGTGATATTATTTTTGCAAAAAAGAAAAAAAAAGGGGGGGGGAGTTTTAATTCTTAATTCATTTTTAAATCATGTTGACATATAAAAAAGTATTTTTTTTTTAAAAAAAGAGAGAAAGAGAGAATATTCTTTGAAAGAGTGAATTTTAATTTAAAATATATGCAAATAAGAGACACTGATTAATAAATTGATCCAAATAACAGAGTCCATAATTTGTTTTTGTTTTTAATGATGCTTTTTCTATTATAAACCAGACTCATCTTTTTCTTTATGTTTATTTCATGCTAAAATTCTCATGTTCTCTTTCTTTAATTCATAATTTCAATTTTACAAAAAATCACTAAAAAAATTTATTAAAAAATTTAAAATTATCACCTTTTAGGTCGTTCTTGTTCTGACAAAAAATAACGAATAAAAGCTCTTTCTGCATCTTCCCTTTCTTTTTGTAGTATGGCACTACCATTCAATCTAATCACTGAAGGAAGATAAGCAATAAGATGTTGACGCCTTTCAAGTTCACTCAACGACTAAAGAAATAAAAATATAAATTAAAATTAAGTAAATTTTGAAAGGAAATAGTATAACAAACAGAAATTTATAATCAAATTACTTGAGTTAAGGAAATTAAAACATTCTAAATAATTATATTAATCCACAAAAAAATGTACAGAATTTACATGTCATTCGGAAAATACAATTTCAGTGAGTTTTTTAAATACAGAAGAAAATGAAAAGCTTTATATTTTGATGAAAGCTGTAATCTTGTTTAGAGATAATTTCTATATGTCAGAGAAATCTCTAACATGACACTAAAGTAATTTTTTTAAATGTTTATCAAAAAAAATTAAAATTAAGCTTTAATACACTGCATCAGAATATTATTCATCCATGCACAGAAACATGATCTGCTTCAAAATTAAAAATAGACCATAGCTTTTATCTGCACCAGATTAAGAAAAATAGAATTTTAAACGAAAAAAATGTTTTCTCACTTCTTAATTTAATCATTTCTAACACTCTAGAAAATTAATGCCTCTAGCAAATTTCTCATGTCATTAGCTAAAAGATAAAAATTCCTAACACATATGCATTTCTTTCAAAGATACCTAAAATTCCCTTTCCTAAGTCTATCCATGTCAAAGAAATTCCTCTCAGAATTTCATAGTAAAATTATTCAGGAAAAGATTGATTTCACTTTGTTTTTGTATCACAATATAAATAGATGCATCTTTTTATCATTGCTCTTCCTGTGTATAAAATTTTGCTTCCCATGTTTAAATAAATTGAATTTTATTCCAAAAGTTTCTTCTTTTTGGCCAAGCATCTACAAAATTATGTTTAAAATATTATTAATATACATATTGAAAACAATGTTTTACTTTTGATCAATCTCTTTAATGTTAATATTTCTAGAATTTCATTTTAATTTATCATGATTTTATTTATGTTTCTAGCCTTTTATAAGTTCAAAACAAGAATATTTAAAGAAT
The DNA here is from genome assembly GCA_026543865.1 of Argiope aurantia. Taxonomy (NCBI): domain Eukaryota; kingdom Metazoa; phylum Arthropoda; class Arachnida; order Araneae; family Araneidae; genus Argiope; species Argiope aurantia. Next base: position 1,452,427 of record JAPMOR010023552.1, read on the forward strand.
GATGGATAACAAAAAATATATGTATTGAATTTGAAAAGAATAATTAAATTTTCATCATTCCAATTTTTAAATCACTTATTCAGAGCAAACATATTAAATATTTTGTTAAAATGTAACTCCTTTAAATTAAATTCATAAAATCATAACTCAGAAGAAAATTATTAATGTTCAATAAAGTACTTTTTCGGTGTATTCTTTTATTAATAATCAATATTTTTTCTTGATAGTTAATTAAATAAATAGTCAGATACAATTTAAATATGGCTCGATTCAATTTAGGATGACACAAAAAATAATTAAATGAAAATTCTGATGATTTAAAGGGGTTTTTTTTTGTTATTTTTAGTTATAAAACAGTTTTCTCTTAATGTTTGAATGTAAAATCAATATCTAAATCATCCCTAATGTTTTGGTGAAATTTCCTATAACATTTGCACTAACTTTAATTTATTTATAATTTTCTGTAAGCAAATTTATTTTATTAATCACAATAAAACAAGATTGTTTCCTTTTGAGGAGAGAGTCAAGAATGTAAAAAAGTTTGCATTCCCATTTGGAAAATCAAAATATATCTCAAAGACAATAATGAATTCTTCAAATGTGGCTAGATATTACAAGAATAGTCTAAATATCTTATATTTAAGTGTTTATGCAACATCGTTCATTCTAAAAAGAACTAAACTTACGTCTAATACAGGAATGCCTTGTAATCGGATGTCTTCCATTCTTTTAAAATGATTTAGTCTGTCGATATCTTTCCAATCTCTCAAAAGCATGTAATTGAAATTAATTGTTTGAAGATGTGGAAACAGGTTTTCCCAAGTAGATGGCTCTGGAATTGATGTAATCTGCGTGTTGGCCATAATTAATGATTCCAAATTTGGAAAAGTCTTTCCAATTAAGATGATATCATTCCAAGATGATAATGGATTTCCACATATATATAGCTGTTTCAAGTTTTTATATTGTTTATTTGATGGAAGATCTATATAAGTGTAGTCATTGAGGCTTAAATGCAATTCTTGGAGACTATAAGAAATAAATAGAAGTAGAAATCAATCATACAAAATATACTGGTATTACCATATTAAACTTGTCTAATAAATATCCGATTAATGTCTTAAAAAACAAAATTAATTAAAGAAATAGAACTACACATAATCTTTTATAGGTTATTTTAGATGATAACCATACAAAATAAATTACTCTGATATATCTAATAAACTGTAATTTTCCATTTATGAAAATGACCTTAACCTAGATCCCATTTCTTATAAAAACATCTATAAATGAATAATCTTTATTTCAGAATAACACATTCTTTATGGTAAATTCTTCAGTAACTGAAAGAAAATTTAGTGGAAAATATATCTGTAAATTACAAATCAAAATTAAATTTTATATATTTAATCATAAACATGTAATGTATGTCAATATAATCATAAATCAGCTAAAAATCTATTATATTGATTTCATCTCAATTTTGAGCCAAAAATGTTATTTAATTATAATATTAAATAACTTATTGTCATCAATATTGTAAAGTTTCATAAAAATAAATTTAAGTTCAAAGCTCTTACAGAGCTACACCATGCAAAAAATTTATAATATAATATTAAAATTAATCATGCATTTGCCGTCTTTGGTGCCCAACTATTTTCCTCCGTATTAATAACGTTAATTTAGTAATATCAACCAATCTTAATGAACATCTTATCATACCAAATGAAAATGCTGTTTTAAATTATACTTGTATAATAAACATGAAGCATTCTGATTTGTTGTATATGCATGAAAAGTGTTAAAAGCAATAGACAAATAAAATTGATGAAATCAGTCCAATTGTGAAAGCTGGGGCTCTGTCAAAGTTTTATTTCATTATATCTCTAAACAATGAGAGGGATAAACAATAATTGATGACTTATATAGTGGTTATGAGCTTTCAAGTGAAACAATTGGAAAAATTAGTCCAATTGTTGGAGATAGGAAGTTCTGTTTTGGGTTTTTTTTCCATAAAGAGAATGTGAGGTAATGTTATTGAGATTTCTGTGGAAGACAGGGTTTGATTAGAAGACAAGTGACTCTTGATGCTCATGAAATATCACATGAAAAAAAAATTGGCAAAATTAGATCTGTAGTTCTAGCAGGGGGATTAATTTTTTTGGTTAAGATAATTATTTTAAATATATGAAGATGATAGGCAGAGACAAAAACCTGTTTGCAAAATTGTAAATGTTAATCACAAGGCAAATTACATTTTTCTCTACCAATAATTTGATTGAGAAAGGATTTTACTGGATCACAGTCACTCAAACTCCTAATTAAGATTTTTATGCAGTTCAAATGACTCTAGCCAGGAGTTTTGTTAAGACTTTATTTGTCCTTATTAAAAAAGAATTCATAACATAATGGTCAATAATTAAGAGATTCCATTTAATCTGAATAAGAAAATGCTTTTATAATACGAAATAAAAATGTACTAAGTTAAAAAAATTATCAGGAAGATTAAAAGATATATATATTCCATTTCAGTTTATCATTTAATACAAATAAAAAGACAAGTTTATAGATGAATCAAATGATACAGAAGCATTTCCTTTAGAAAATAAACAAATTGCACAATGCATTACTCCAGAGCAAAACAAAAGCAAGTGTAAATAATTAATCTGTACCGAATGACAATATTTTGATAAATTTATTTCTTTAAATAACAATATCATTTTTGTACACTTTGTTATTAGATACTACTAAAAGGGTTGCAATTAATAAAAAAAATTTTAATGTTTTGTTCTAAATATATATCCTAAATCTTACTTTTTCCCAGTCAAGTTCTTCAGAATTTAAATCAAATCTTTTTTTACTTTTATTCTTTGTCATGATTATTTCAAAATTCTATTTTGGTTCAGCTTGTATTGAGAGCTGATTTAACCCTTTAAAGGGCCATTTTTTTCTAGTCATATTATGTTAAAATATTTTGGGGCTTGAAATTAGAATAAGAAAAGGGATTCATTTAGCTTATTAGATAAATTTAATTTGATTAATTAATTTGGTTATTTAATAATTAAGTAACAAATCAAGACACATCATTTTGTGTAAGATAAAGAACTGAAGCATCTAAGTTTCTGTCTTTCTAAAAAAAATTGCCAGAACTTATGCCAACCTACATAATTTCATACAAAAATTGATAAATTTGGTGGGAAGCATACTTCCCATGGCCCTAGAAAGAGTTAAAATAAATAATTAACATTTTGCAATCAATACAACATTCTCTAAATGAGAAGTCTCTCTTTCACTCTCTCTCTCTCTCTCTCTCTCTTTTTTTTTTTTTTTTTTTTTTTTTTACTACTCTCTTGCTGTCCTGTTACAACAAACCTCCAAACTGAATTCTTATTCCCAGCAGATACATGTCTTATGAATTTCTCCTATATTATAATGTGTGAGGTATCTTGAAAATTACTTTAACAAATATAAATCAATATTGAAAATTTCTGCTTAAACATTAACATTCAAAATAAATCTTTATAATTCAGAGCTCTTTGAACATATACATCTTATAGAGAGTTGCTCAAAGTATTGATTTAAAATAATACTTCAGATAAATATTTATCATTCATTTAATTAAACATATTATTAAAAACAGAAGAAAAAGAATATCAAAAAAGGTTTCATACAAAATGTAATTACTTATGACAGTTTACACTTCAAGTGATTATAATGTAAATATAACATATCAAATAATTCTAAAATAAATAATATTAAATTTTCAGAGCATCCCAACATTACTTACTTAGGCATTGCATCCAGAAAACTGCAAACTATAGACCATGGAATATAGGTACAATTTAGAACTAGACTACGTAAATTATCTCTTTCGGTCAACTTTTCAGCAACTGCATTTTTCATATCATTGTAACTCAAGTTCAAAAAAGATAAATTTGGCATATGTTGCAGAATATTATCAATCTGAAACGAGAAATAAAACATGCAATTATTATACAAAATCCTTCTACTGGTATGAAAAAAAAAAACATACAATACTTATAATTTCATAAAGAAGGAATTTTATTCTGTCAATACAATGATTTCTCAAAAAAAAAAAAAATCTTTTTTGACTTTTTCAAAATAATCTTTGTAAAATAGTTCTTTTCATTTTATTTAAAAATAGGTCATACATTAAATTTATTTAAAATACTGATAGAAGTTTTGCATCTATTTTACACATTTAATTTTAAGAGCATTGAAAAAAGTGTAAAAGACAGTGTCACAAAACTACAATTAAAAAAAATTATCCATAGAAATTAAGAACAAATTTTATATGAAATTCTGATCAATGTTTGCAAATAAAAAGAGAAAAATCTTCAAATATTTGCTTATAAATCCTTCTTCCAATCAATTTATATTTAAAAAAATGAACATATAAAATGAACTGATTAGAAAAGAAAATAAGACTTAAAAAGGGAAGAGAGAAAATGGCAAACACAAATCAGACTTTAATCTTACATAAATCTTTATTAAATAAATGTGATTAAAGATAAAATATTTTACCTCATTCAAGTCATTTAAGGCATTCTGAGCCAAATCAAGCTCTTCCACGTCATGGCAGAGTTCATCAATCTTGCGTAAAACTCCAGCTCTATCAATATTACAACAATTTAATGTAAGTGTTCGTGGAAGAACTAGCCTTCCACTAGGGCTAGATCTCCCAGGAAAACTACCTACAAGGAATATTTCACAGGGCTCTATTGGATTGGCATCGATATCTTCCACATATCGAATTTCAAGAGCTTCAGAAAGAGAACAGGAGGGCATGGTAACAAACTGAAAATAAACAAGAAGTATGTTTATATAGATACCATTTCCCAATAAAATATTAGATTTTATTGATAATATTATACTCAATTAGCCCTTAACTTAAAATTAACTTTCTTGTTCAATTCTAAAATATGAAATTCATATTTATTCATAAAGTATCTTGAAAAATTATATGTATCATCATTTTATAGATTAACAAGGACTTATTATCATCAGAATGATAACTTATTAAATTTGAAATTTCATTTCACAAAACTAAAAATTATAACAAAATAAATAGCTGTTTGATGGTTTATATAATAAAAAAAACCTAGAGAATTTCAAACTAAATCATTGAATTTCGAAATCCATGGGGAAAAACCACAACAAATAAGGGAGCAAGCACTTTTCCATTAGACTGATAACAATCAAAATTTCTGCATGATTCATCAAATATAGTAACTTTGAGGTAATAAATAACCAGTGTATTACAAATTTTAAAGTGTATGGTTGCCAAATTAAGTACAGATATGTTATTTTTAACAACCACATAGACAAAGAAAGGTTATATTTATACTTCTTCAAAAATAACAGGGGTAAAACAAAATTAAATAACTATTGAGATATCATTGAAAAACAAAATAAGTATATGCGTAATTGAAGGTAAAAATATGTAGCTGAATTTCCAATATACAGATGAAAGGTAAAAATAAACACTTTTGAACATCTGTGATTCAGCAAATGATATTATGAAATATATCTGAACATTTACTTTGATATCAATTACATTAATTTTACAATTATACCTTAACTTACACATTCCAAACAGTTTAAATTACCCATTTTTCTAGGATTTTGATTTATTTACAAAGACATATGTTGTAGTAGCAGTCATTGTGTCCTATACAATTTTTTTGTTGTTGTTGTTTGTTTGTTTTTTTGCAAAATGATTTTTTTAAAAATCTATTTCATTAACCTTTTATTTGATTAAACATATTAAATTGAGATTTCTAATGTTTAAAAGCTACATCTCCACAAATCTCATAATTTTCATTCTCCCCAATGGCTAGTTTCCATTTACTTAAGTGGAAGAATCATGTTGAGAATTTTCAATCATATTTTATTTACATGTTCACATGCATTACATTTATTATAACTGCAATTCAACATTAATTTCTAAATGTGAAAATAATTTGTCATTAAATTCTTAGCAAATTTTTAATTATATAAAATCTGAATGCAGTATTAATAAAATGTGATTGAAAAACTATTTATCAGAGAACATAAATATAAATAAGTAAAATGCTGTCGCTCTTTTTTTTTTTTATTTACAAAATTAGCAACTTGACATTTTTTTAACTTAAATTTCCATAATTAAATTTATTGCATGTAAAAAAAATTATTTTTTTCAACACATTTCTAGCTTATATTACAAAAGAAACAAAAGGTTCAAAACTGTCATTCAGCTCATTATGGGCAGGCAATGGTATTAATTTAATGCCATCAATTCCATTTATAAGAGCACATATATATGTTATCAAAATTTTGAGTTTCTCCAGCCCTACTTACAGGAAGAAGAATATTACTTACAGCACATTCAACTTTTTAAATTGAAAGAAAAAGACTAAAGTAAATATGTTTCTTGCAACAGAAAAAAAATTAAGATTATAAATTCTTTTATCTGCAAAAATTCCAAGCATCTCATTTACCTTCAGATTTTCAAACAAATCATTCAAATTATTCCACTTTAAGCTACATGCAATCTAGACCAATTAACAAGTTCATAAAGTGTTTCTTCGATTCACAACTCACGATAACATATGAAACATGAATAAGAAAATTTAAGTTCTTTAATGAGCATGAAATTCATAAGTGTGATTAATATAAAATATAAATAATAATAATAACTGAAAATCAAAACTACCTATAGCTCTATTAATAGATTTGGTTACTTTTAAAATAAAAATATTTTTTAAAAGAAATTATACAAAGCATCCAGTATCATAAAAAGATTCTTAGTTTCAACATAAACCAATAAATAAAGTAAAAGCAAAATATTTTATTGCTTTTTAAAAAGTTCAAATGAAAAAAATATTCAAATAACTGAAAAATTATGCTTGTTAAAACATTAGAATTCATCAACTTGATCATATAATACAATTTATATTTATAATAATACATTTAATGAAATAATCTATAATAAAATATATCACATATGGTACATTTAAATATCAATTCAATTTACAGTATAGAAATTAAGAATGAATAAAAAAGATAATAAACATTAAAAAATAATCATAAAAGTTCTTCAGAGAAATCAAGAATAAAATTTAGTAGATAAAAAAAAATCATAAAAATATTAAATCTCTAGTCTAATTTAATGACTAGATATTTGACACAATATGTATTACAAAAATATTTATTGCTTAATTTAACAGTTTCTATATCACTCATTTGCTATATGAACTAAAGATAAATTTTACAATACTTATCCATATATATGGAATATATATATGAATCATAGTTTAAATGAAAAGATTATTTTAATTATTTTGTATGAATCTTGCTTCATTATTAAAAAATTCAATTTTAACTATTCATCTTGAGGCACTTCAT
>JAPMOR010023552.1:1459843-1595335 GCA_026543865.1 Argiope aurantia
TATTTTAGCTTTCATTAAAATATCAAATGCTGGACGATGTTAGTATTCCCCGTAACAAATAAAAATAGGCAGTCAATGGAAATTTAAACATAAGAATTATCTTAACAAAATTTATCGTGAGTTGTTAGGTTAAAATACGACTTTATTTATTTTATTACACAGATAAACCATAAATTATTTTGCATTGCAAAAAAAAAAAATGCATAATGAAAATTAATTAATTTAACTGCTTTTCGCAGAGACGAAAGATCTGCTTTTACAGCATACAAAATAAGAAAAATACAAATATAATCGATGATTTATAGATACTAAAAAATAAAAATTTAGAAACCTAGCTCTTTTCCATTTTTTTTTACTTCAGGCATTTTATTTTATTATTCCACGAATATAAAAATGCAATTTCTATTTTACACTAATACTTAAGTTATTAATTATAAATTATTATAAAATCTAATATTCTTCGAATATTTTAAAAATTACTATTACAATTTACATCAAGATTCCGTTAGTAGCAACGTATATCTATTTCATAAACAAATAGCTCATTCACGTCAGCTGACAGAGTAAATATCAACAATGGAAAAATCAAAACAATTTATATGAAGAAGGAACTTACCAAGAAACGAAAGATTATAAATCCTTTAAAGATAGCATTTATTCACTTATTATAATTTTTCATACCTTAAAAATGATTTACAATTTGCAATATACACAATAAACACGACAAAATAAGAATAACTTCATATATTCATAAATTAAACCACTACATACACAACCTTGAGCACGTCTTCAATTTCACTGAGTTGAGTAGTTATCTAGATAATAAATCGAGGACAACTGCATTCCATTTGTTTAATCCACTTTTTTCAAATATATGTTTTTATGCATTACTTTTCAAACTGAATCTTAAATTAGACTGTTTTTCATTATTAAAAAATTAAAAACCAAAAGTTATATTATTTAATTTTTAGAAACAAATCTCAAGAAGTAACTAAACAACTAAATCCCCAGAAAGTTTGCAGGCATTACTACACATTTTCAAGTTTCTTGTATATATTTTTCGCATATCTCGGCAATAAATTAGAAAAAGCTCTGTAAGGTAAGTCTGTCTTTTCGTATAGCACAAATCACATTCTGAATAAATTTTTACCATAATTGTATTTATTGTAAAAATCAAAATATTATTTCTTTATTTTTTAATGGAGCGAAATTTGTGTTTATCGGTCAATAATAGATAATATTAAAATACACTCTTTTAATCAATGTTAAGTAGTAGGTTTTCCAGTTTCAGGCGCATTTTTGTTATTAATATTTTTTTAAGGAAATCAACGCCATCACTTCCTTTAGATTTTTAAAAATTATTTACTTAAATTGCGTTTAAAAGGGGAAAAAATGTATTGAAACCTCCCTTCTGCTTCCACTGCCTGTTTCGAGCAAAAAATATATTTTGAAAGAATAGAAATATTTTTCAAAAATGGATGTATTTTATTTTAATACTTTTTAATTTTCTTGAACAATAAGTAACTTTTTGTTTCTATTTCTTATTTTATTTTGGAAAAATAAATTCTTATCAATTTCTTGTAATTTGATCTTTCTAGGCCAACTTGACATATTCTTTTTTTTTAATTATTGTGCACACTTTTTTTTTTTTTTTTGAGATTTTTACATGTTTTGAAAAATAAATATGAACACAAACCTGTAGAAAGATTACAATAATGAGATTAAAGTTTATCATTTAAAATTTAAAAATGACATACATTTGGATCAAGTAGAACTTTTACTATTGACATTCACAGGACATCATTGTTTCTTCCATAGGAAAATTATATAAATGACCAAGATAGATAAAGAAAAGTAATTAATTTTATCAAGTTCTTAATTATACTGTGTATTTCAACCTTGCAAATCATAAAAAATATTTCTTCTTTAATTTTGGATGTAATTTTAGTAAGGAATGCATGATATTTTTATATTCCTTGGTTTGGGAATACTTGATCAAAGCACTTTTCAAGAAGAATCATAATTCATCATATTCATTTTTAGTTGTGTAAACAAAGTCTGCCTTATTAATAGTCTTAATTGCCCAGTAAGAAAGATATTGCAAAATTTGAATTTCATATGTTTTTTGCAAGTACTACAAGTTGCTGGTTTCTTTATTGAGCTTTCTATCAATTGCAAAATCTTTTTCCATATGCTGTAACTTTAAAAAAAAATCACCTTTTATTTTAAAATTTTTTTTAAAAGCAGAGTTTTTTATATTAGATGCAGTCCTAGTCTAAAAAACTGAGAATCATGTTTGTGTGTTAGAATTATTATTGTACCATTACAATATGTAACACACAGTATATATTTGTGGTACAAGTGTAGTTAAAGTTTTATTAATATTATTTTATTAACTTTTGATAAGGCAGAATATTTTAAGATCACCTTAATTTAAAAGTTTTTAAAATATAAGTCACTAAGTATTGTTACAAATTTGTAATATTGCTTCCCTGTGCAATAAATGTCCTGGTAAGGAAGATAGTTTTACAGATGTCCTAAGAGCTTCTGAAAAGATCTTAAGTCAACGACCTCAGCCTTGGTGATCATTTGGCAATAAAATTTTAAAGATCCGACATATTTTAAATATCTTGGTAATTCATGGGTTCAACTAGCTCTTGTTCTAGAAACTTGTTTGCCTTTGCCACTGAGATCCTTAAAGTCTAAAGATGAAACCTGCAATTGAGTTGAGCAATCTTTAACATGCTCTTTCTAAGTTGTTTGTGCAATTACAGTTGTGTGTTGCCAATTTACTGCTTGTGGGCTACTGTTTTTGTGTGCTTCATTTGTTTTTTAATACTGTGTATTCATATTTTGATGTAGAATAAAGTGTCTTTATTCATGTACTGGACAGATATTCAATTTCTCTGTAACAAAGATTACAAATCTGTACAACTTAATTGTTTTAGACTTATTACTGCATTCTTACTTCAGGTTTGTGTTATTCATGTTATTAGCATTCTTTCTAATAATGCTATTTTAGCATCCATATGCAATTTAACTAAATATTGAGCATTAATGCAAAATCAAATCTCATTTAAAAATTATTTTAACAGCTAACATATTCCAAATTTATGCATTGCTAGATTATATAATAATATTAGCTATTTAAAGAATTAATTTGAAATTTTTGAAATATGTTCTTGCAGTTTGATCTGCATTTTTATTTAGATTTTGATTTAAAAAGTTAAATTTACTTATAAAGTGTTGCATTTAAAAAAAAATCCATGGAACTTGCTATAAAATTATTCCTTTCCAACTATCTTGTTTAGAAGAATTCTTAAAGCAATTCAAAAAATATCTGTTAATGGTTTTTGGACAAACTTCTGAAAATTTATATAGCTGAGATTAGAAAAAGAGCTAACATATATCGATAAAATTTGATATTTTTCCAAATCTACATCTGTGCAAAATTTGATGAAAATCTGAAATAGTGCTGTTTATAGAGTGTACTAAGTTGAGGTACAATGATTTACCTATTTGTAAAGTTAAGGTAATAGTTTCAGAAGTTTTTTTTTTTAGTTTATAGGACTAATGATAATTAAGGTTTGATAATTTAATGACTTTTTTATTAACTAATATCATAAATATTCCTGAAATTTGAAAATTATCTGAATATTTTTCATTTTAAACATGTACTTTAATATTTGACTAATTTTCTTACTGTTTTTTTGTTGTTGTTGTTGTTGTTTGCCATATTTTTGTATAGTGCTTTAGATATTAAAATATATACTAGAATATCACTCAAGAGTCAAAAGACTTTGCCTGTAGTGAAAATGACTTCTTTATTTGTATTTAACAACCATAGTCACTTAAATAATCCATTACAATAGAAAACAAAATTCATTTTTCTTCCCATGTTAAGGAAAAACTTATTCTTTCTTATTTTATTTATGGTATTGTTTTGAGTGCACATACTTTTTTTATTCTGCTTTGGAGTTTTTATTCTAATAAAAACTCCAAGTTCAGAGTAATGATAACAATGAAATCCATTGAAATTGAATAAACCTCGAATTCTACCACTCATATGGTTTCAAATTTTCACTAGATGTTATTAGGGTTTTCTTATAGCTTTTTATTTGCAATCTAAAAATTTTATATTAAAAAAATTGGCCATCAAGCTCTTTTATTTTTATATTTTCCCATCCAAAGGTTTGGTTTATATTCATAAAATTTTTTGATCTGTGGGGACAAAGATAATTCAAACTATTATTTGTCCTTCTGATCAAAAATTTCATTTCTATAAGTGCAATTATGGAAGCTTATCAGTCTAATGTGAAAATTATATAAAAGAAATGTTCTCTGGCATGGATTATAAGGATTTTACAGGAAAAAATCATATCATCATTGTTTGTGAATAACTCTAATTAAATCCATTAATTCTTAAGATAATTACTTTGGAACCAACACTTAGTGTTAATTTTTTTTTCTCTTTGATTTTTATTTTTATATCATAATGGTGTTATTTAACCATGAATATTATTGGATCAGTTCCCTTCCAATGGATTAATAATTAATATGGTTGATTGATCATTTAGAGAAGTTTTCTTGTTCAAAGAATTAATTGAAGCAAAATTAGTACCAACGCACACTCATCTTGCTTGTAATGTAATGCCATTGTAAACATTATCTTTAAGTCAATTTATAATCTTTTAGTTAATTTAAATTCTATTTAATTTTCTAATTTATATCTTAAATTAGCCTATTTAATAGTAATATTATAAAAAGAAACCAGTTATATAAAATAACAATCATGGCAATTAAATTACTTTTTCTAACTGAAAATAACTGGGAACATTCAAATAGCTCATTATTGTTATACCTTCAGGATACAAAAAAAAGCTGGTAGTCATTAATACTGTTACAAATCTTTAAAGTTACTTCCCAGCACGGCTAGTTCAATCACTGGAAAGACCGTTTTACGATCAGATCTGTTGGATGCTGATCGGGTGCCGAGTCAGTGATTCCAGTGCCTGGCGACTTTGGTGGCAAATAGATATTCCTGGAAACTTCCAGAATTTTGCCGATTAAGCCAATAGGAACCGAGATATACCTGATTGTTCCACAACTTTTTCTGCTCGCCTCAAGGAACTATAAAAGGTCAGCAGTCTCAAACCGAAGTCAATCGTAGTCGTATATCGAATCGTGGAAAGAGTCAACGGCGAATAGTTGGGTCAGCAAGCGTTAAGTGGAGCTCAAACGGTAGCTGAATTGAGCTATTTGCCAAATTCTGATGCTTACTATAGAAGAAATCTAGTGTCATGTGAGGAGTAGCTAGTCATGTAGTAATAAGTCGGCATTTGAATGCAGCTAAAGTGAGTAGCCAATAGAGAATTGTAGCCGTTTGGAGAGACCGTATAGTAAAGCTACGAAGATTCCCTCCTCCTGCTCTGTCTGGCCTTCGAGTCTTTACCTTTTTAGCGAAAAAAGAATATGAACGAATAAGAAATCTTAAATGAAAATAATGATATACAATTAAATTCTGCATTTGTTAATTAACCTGAAATGAAACAGATCTATTTCTATTGATCATGTGAAATCAATTAGGACTTGTACTACTTTAACAGCATTTTGCAACCTTCTGTCATTATTTGTAAACAACAAGGATTGATTTTTCCCTGTTAAAAGAAAGGTTGCTTGGATGAAAATTAATTTTAAAAAATCAAACCAATCGCCCCCCTCCAAAAAAAATGTATTATCCAAAAAAGAATACCTTTGCATATAGAAAATATATTTAATATAATTTTATATATGCTGGATATTGTTACAAATCTGTAATGTTGCTTCCTAGCAAGGTTAGTTTCATCGTAGGAAAGACTTTTGCGATAAATGGATGCTGATCAGATGCCGGATCAACGACCATTGTGTTTGGCGGTAAACTGGATAATACTAGAATCTTCAAGAATTTTGCCGATAGGACCAAAAGGTGCCGAGATTTGCTTGAATTTCCGAAACATTCTTTGCTTTACTGCAGAAACTATAAAACGTCGGCAGTCCAAGCCGAAGTTAGTCGGACAATTAGTCGTATAGTGAGTCAAATACGAATTAGTTGGATCAGTCCACCAAAGCGCAAACGTTGAGTGGAGCTCAAGCAATAAGTGGATTGAGAATCGGTTTGCCGAGTTTTGGAGACAAGTGTTGAAGCCGCATCGAGTCGTGTGTGGAATAGCCATTCATTTAGTAGTAAGTCGGCAGTTGGATACAGCTAAAGCGAGGAGACAGTGGAGAACAGCAGGTGTTTGGAGAGACCGTAGAGAATAGCTACTGGGATTCCCTCCTCCTGCTGAATTCTATCAGGCCGCTTTGTGTGCTGTGGCTGTTATTACTACCGATTACTACTTATACTTGTACTACTGTTTGTTGTGCGTTGGCTGTGTTCGCCTCGGCTGTGTATCTATTGTCTGCATATTCTTGTCTTCGTGTTTAATAAAAGTCGCCGTTCGTCACTGAGGCCTGCTGATTGTTTTCACACCATATATATACTACAAGCGAACCCGGTAACTTTACTACGGACTTAGTGAAATTGAAATTCTGTAACAATACTGTTGTTATTTTAGTGTTTTAGTAAGTCAAAATGTTATTGAAAGCTTTAAAATGACTTAAATATGGAAATTGATGCATTGAGAATTCAGTATTTTTATCCGTTAAAAGGAAAGGAAACAAATCCCTTTGTTTGAGGATAGGAAAAGGCCGAGAAATGCCTGAATTGTATCTCCAAATAGTCGACGACTCAAAAACTTGTGATAAATGTAAGAAAAAAAGTTATTGTATTAAAAAAGGCACAGTTCATAAGTAATGAAATACTGAAGCTGTTCTAACTCAAAAAAAATCTAGGATAACAATATAGGCTTTACAATAAGTTCAGCAATTATTCAATCATTTAATATATCTCTTGAACAGCTGAATGAATCTCTTTTTACTAAAACGAAATTGAAATGTATGGCACATCGGAAGAAAAAAAAATCATCAATTATGAAACAAACTTTTTATTGCTTCTGTTGAAAGTTCTTTATCCGTAAGTTATAAGGATTCTCAAAAAATCAGGAATTGTTAAAAATCTGAAGATTAAGGTTTACAATTATACAAGTAGGGCAAAAAAAGTTAATGCTTCTAACAGGATGTTTACTTGAAAATTGTTGCATCATAAAAATAATGCATAAATTTAATGCACCAAACTACATGATCATGCAATCAATAGGAATTCTTAGAGAAAAATGGCTTTTGGGGAAGTTCCAAATTAAAAACTAGTAAAAAGCATGCTAATAGACAGTTGGAATTATATTTTCATTTTATGAATATGATGAAATTAGTAGGGTAATGTGGGTATTGTAGTGTGAGTATTAGTAGGTAATGTGGGTGACAGTTACTGAACAGATGGAAGTAAATCAAAAATTTCAAAATGATTCATATTGTGTAACTTTAAAAAAAGTGTATAAACATTTTAAAGACAGGTTGATCAACACAAAAACAAGTTTCTCTAAGTTTGTGAATTGATACTTAAATAATCTGCACATAATCTCTGTGTGCACTAATCACCAAGCATGAAACTAATGATAGAAAATACTAAATTTAATACTGTAACAAATAGTAAAATGAAAAATTGCTAGCAGTACTTTTAGAAATGTTTTATAATCCATCATCTATTAATTGCAATATGAGAAAAAAAATTGCAGTATGGGGTAGTTTATGAAATGTCTTATACGCATTTTAGAGAAAAATGAAGAACTCAGTGAAGTAAAGGTAACTTTTCAACCAAATTTACCATCTGCATCCTTCTCCTATCTAAGAAATGCTTATATTTTGTGGGTCTCAAATATGGATGTTTTGGCAAAAATGAATCCTGTGACTCCCACTGGAAAGACACTGAACTTCTGTCTGGCTCTTGACAGAATAGAGACCAAACAAATGAAGCTTTTTCAAACATAAAATGATTATTAAAGCTTAAGTATTAATTATATTTCACCATTTAATTGTAAGGTTTTTTAGATATATTAGTGGAATCTTTATATCAGTATTCATGTTTATTTACATAAAAATTGTTATTATTGTATTAATTAATATGAATACCGAGTTGAATTAATAGAAATAAAGCTTTGGTTATTTTTTTAACAATAAAGCCATCATCAACCCAAATATATATTTCGTCATGTGATTTACAACAATATAAAGTATTCATGGAATTGATTCAACTATTTTAAAATAAGTACTTTTTGAAAAATAACTAAATTGAAATTTTTAATTAAATTTTCTTATTTCAACCTAAAGTGTTGCATATCATACCAAAGAGCGTGAAAAATGCTGTAAAATGGCACCTATCTGAGGTCACTATTTCAATTAGGAAACCTTTTCCAGCAATTCAAAAACAACTTGACAATATCTCAATAAAATTTCATATTTTTCCAAGTCTATACCGACAGTACATATGTGCCAAATCTCAACAAAATCGAAGATAGTGAAGTTTACACCCTATGTTCAATTGATGTGGAATAACTCATTTTGCTTCCGTTTTTGCTTTGTTATGATACTTATTAATTAATGATGAAGAATCGGCGATTCGTTGGCCAAAATTTTGATATTATTTTTTCCATGATTAACATCAATAATTTTGACATCTTTTAATATAAATAACAATAGGCAGATGCTTGTTTCCTTCTTGCAAGTTCGCTTATAGGGTTGCATGCCAGTTTGTGTTTGATACTATATTTGGCGATTTTTGGCTCTTTTACCGTTAATTAATAAATACTTTTATTATATCTAGAGTATTATAAATTATTATTGTTTGGCTTATTGTTTTATTGTATTTTTATTCTTTTTTATATCAGTTTAATTAATCAGCAATTTCCTTCATCCATCCTAAAAATTTTGTGAATTTTTGCCGAGTATTAAAAACTGATGATGATGAGACACAATTTTGCAAATAATGTGTTTGTCATTTGTAAATAAAATCAATATATTTTTAATTTAACAATTTACAGAAAGATAACTGTTTTAACATTAAAACATGGTTTACTTTTAATACTGCAGTGTTTTCAGTTATGATTTTTTTGCTTGCAACTGCAACAATTTTAAATGTACAATATTATTCTTACAATCAAAGCAAAATAGAGCTAGTATTCATATTTTATTTTTTAAATTATGAATATTCTTTATGATTCTGCTGGCATCTTAGTTTCTTTCCATCTAACATTCTGTAATCTTTCTTTTGCGTTTTTGTATATGTGGTATGATACAAATTCGTGCTAAATATTTAGTGGAAAATTAAATAATTAAAACAATTGTCGTAAAGTTTTTCTTCTTTCAAATTCCAATTCATATTTTACCATTGTGAAACTTTGTAAATATTGCTTTAGAAATTCCTTCACAAAGTCTATTCATCCCACCGCTGCTGCCACCAAATGTTACGGGCAAATAAAATTCCGCTAAAACTCGAACGACGGGCTCTCTGTAGTGAGTGTATGGTATAACATAGTCATCAGCAGGCCTCAATAACAAATAACGGTTTTTATTAACACGAGTACACAGGCAACAAAATACAGCCGAGACTTACATAAACAATACACAGTAGCACACTTAGAACAAACAGTAGCCCACAAGTAGTAATCGTTACTAAACAATAACCGCAACACACAAAGCGGCCACACGAAATTCAGCAGAAGGTGGGAATCTGTTCGTTTCAGTATTCTGAGACGACCACTTTTCGATGATTCTATCTCAATAAAGGAGGAGACGAAGAATTCCGGAGCGCATTTCTGGAATTCTTCGACCTTAATTTTTGCCCTATTAGATACTTTTTGGTTTAATTTCTTTTACGTGTATGTGAATATCGTGTCGTTTCTGATTGTGTTATTTTAATTCAGTCTGCGGGTAATCAAAGTTTATTTTATTGTTAATTATAAACATCCCCTCCTTTCATGTTTCTTCTCACCCCTATTTTGACGAATTAAACACATGCTGACGCATGCGCAAAAGCGTGGAGGGTTTTAAAATCCGTTGTCAAACAGTATCTATTCTTTACGGTATCTCCAAACGGCTGCTGTTCTCCACTGTCTCCTCGCTTTAGCTGTATCCAACTGCCGACTTACTACTATATGAATGGCTATTCCACACACGACTCGGTGCTGCATCAGCACTTACCTCCAATACTCGGCGCATGGTACCGATTCTCAATCCCCTAATTGCTAGAGCTCCACTCACCGATTTCGCTTCGCTGGACTGATTTAACCAATTCGTATTTGATTCACTATACGACTAATTGCCCCAGTATCTTCGGCTTGGACTGCCAACATTTTATAGTTTCCGCAGCAAAGCAAAGAAGGTTCTCGAACATTCAAGCATATATCTGCTCCTTTTGTTCCTGTCGCCAAAATTCTTGAAGATTCTAGTATCATCCAGTTTGTCACCAAACACGACGATCGTTGATCCGGTATCTGATCAGCAACCAAAGCGGCGTTCCTTCGACCTGTGGCCTTACAGACTTGGTGCCCCCCCCCATTCTCTCTTGCGGTTTTCTGGTGTGCTTTAGTGTTTGTCCAGTTTACCGACAATTTGTCAATTTGGGGTTCTAGACATTATCAAAGAACCCCAGGAAACCGCAAGAGAGGAAAAACAGAGGAAAGCGTGCCTCGTCTGCAGGCGGAACGTCATTGGAACACGGTTGAATAGAGCCGATAGATATATATATATATATATCCCTCCTTGCGGATATATATATCCCTATTGTTCTAGGAACAATATGCAGCATATATAAAAAAAAATTTTAATATATTTTCTATATGCAATGGTATTATTTTTTGTTCATTATATATATAACCAATCTAAAGTAAGAAATATTTTGAAAACGAAAACGTTTTTATTACTTTTGTTTATATATATATATATTTGGGGGGGGGGATTGTTGGTTTTTTTTTTATTAATGTTCACCTTGTTGTTGTAAATAAGGGCAGAATATTGCAAAATGCTGTTAATGTAGTACCAGTCCTAATTGATTTCATTTGATCATAGAAATATATCTGTTCATTTCAAATTAATTAACAATTGCAGAATTTAGTTATATATCATTATTTTCATTTAAGATTTTTTTTATTCGCTCATATTCTTTTTTTACTAAAAAGGTAAGGAATCCAAATATTAACCATTTAAACCATTAATTAAGCAAAAGACTAATATGCATGCCATTTGTCTAAAAATAGTTCTAATCTATTATCTATTCTGTTTTTCAAAAATAAACTAAATTGCAATTTTAATCCACTCACTCTACCCCTATCCCCAAAAAATATTTAAGACTATAGAATTTCTTCTATTTAAAACTTTCTAATATTGCCTGTTATATTTTATTAATACAATATAATGTCTATGCCTAAAATAGATTATTTTAAAATTATAAATGGGTTATAATAAAATTTAATTTATGAAGCAGTTATAATTTCTTTATTAATTATAAAAATCAAGACAAAAAAAGTGAAATAATGTAATAATACTTATTGTTCTTTTAGCAATATAGTGTATGTGTCTTTTTAACACTTTCCCCTAAATGCAACATTAAAGTAAATTTTAAAAAACGGATCATCAGAGAATTCTATGCTCATATGTTGTTTTCTTTACTCTCCACTAATCACATTTTTAATCAGATCCTTTGTTGTATGTTGCACATTTTATTCATATTTCAACTTGATAGTTGTTTGTGTAAATCCTTCATAAATTTAACATTGGGTATCAGTATCTTCTTCGCCATAACTGCTGCTGTTTTGTCAATTGGAAGGAGAACGAAGATACTTCCTTCCATTTCATAACAGCTAATTACTTTGCAGTTTTGTTTGATATTAAATAGAATTTCAGATGGTAGTGCGGATCTCCTCCACCAACATGAACTCTACAATTGTTTTGAAAAGCCATTGACAGATGTAGCTTGAACACTTGCGGAAGGAAATGTGAGGTTAGCATTGGCCGATTAGTCACAATTATGAAATTGCCGTGAACAGATACATTCTCCCCTCATCCATTTAAGCGATCATTTATGAGCATTTCATTCCAGCTTCACACCAGCATCTTCTGTGAACACCTTCCTAGATTATACTTCAGCTCCCCAACCTCACATCTCAAACTTCTCTCCTTACCCACATTCAGTACGCACCCATTCTAAATAGCATGATGAAAGTGGATCAAAAGGAAATAAAATGAATTCGATATATAATCTTCAGATTCATGTCATTTGCTGACCAGTTTTTCATATAGACTATTGGTTTTGAAAAGTGAAAACACCATTGGGCTATCATGAAATGATCACAATTGTCTGTCTTTGCAGATGTTGAAGAGAGAGATGGATGTAGAAGAAAATTTGGCTTTTCAGTGTTGTTTATGTGATGCTGCTTCCCTTGAATCATAGATTGCAGGTGTTGTAAGCATTTTTAAAAATGTTAAAGGGCAAAAAAAAGTAAAGAATTAAAGGGTAAAATAACAGCGAATTTAAAAACTTTCAGTGATGCCTATTGCAGATGTTTTTATAATGGCCTATTCTACTAGTTATGCTATTTGATAAACTGTTACTTTCTAAAAAGAATCCATAGTCCGTCAATTTTGCAATTTTTTGAAAAGTTTTCGATGCTTTCAACAGTTTCGGTTCTTTATTTATTTCAATTACTACTTGCTTCATTTAATCTTGTCTGTACGAGATCTGAAAAAAATGTGTAGAAAGTTTATAATATTACTTAGGGTAATAAGAGGAACACTCAAATAAACGATATTGCTGACATACTAACCCTCAAACAGCTTGTGATTCACTTTTGGGATCAGATCACAGAATTGAGAGAAAAAATGTACACCAAAGTATAACTTATTACAATAGGTTTCATCATTATTAATACCAGGGTGCGTAGCGCCAAGAAAAGTGCTTAAATTTGAAAACTATTTTTAAACACCTTAAAAGTGCTTAATTTTCTCGAGAAGTGCAAAGAAGATATTCCTTTTTGTTTCCGTAGGCGATGAATACGATAAATCAGTAAAAATAATATATTTTTATTTATTGGATATATCAAAGAAAACCGGTGAAAGGATACAGGAGTTTCAACCGCTGTTTAGAAAATGCTTAATTAATTTTTTTAACAATGGGCACCAACGTATATTGAAGTATTGGAATGATTATTCCGAATGAGCGAAATACGAAATATGCCGAACTGGTTGCAACTACAAAAGCGTTTAAACTTCTTTTACAATTAGTGTTCTAAATAGCGAATAATTTATTTAGTTATGTTGCATCTTCTTAGTTTAGTTTACATTTTCTTAATGGTGTTTATACAATATTTTCCGACTCTCTTTGAATTTGTTTGCCGCTTGTTACATCTCATTTAGATAGCCTTGTTAGGCTTGCATTAACTGTGATAGTAATAGAAGGATTTTTCCATTAACAGCTTTCAAATCTGACCTTCTCTTATAGTATTTTAATGGATTTCGTCGTAAAGTTTCAGAAAAATACTAGCCATTCGCAATCCATCAATAAATTCTTACTCCTCTCCTTTGTAAACCAATTTTTTAGAACAAAAGAAGCAAATTCATAGTTAATACATGTGCTTGGAATTCAGTTCCGATAAAAAAAAAACCTGATGTAAAAATCCGTTTGAGAACACAAAGCGGAAAGTATCGCGTACAGCAGTTGTAAGTTATCCTCCTTAGAAAATGAATGCTACTGACTTTTCCTTGAATATATTCAGCAACCCAAATATACTATACACTGTAGAAATTAAAGAACTGTCACGAAAAGCTAATTTAGCAAAGGATTTTTCACTCGTAGCGAAGTGCAACAGCATTCAAAGAAGTAGGATAGGGGAAAAAAAAAAACTTTTATAAGATGTAGAATCTGAAATTGTCAAAGTGAAATTTTTTTTTTAAATGTAAAATTGGCTGTAATAATAATGTTTCTCTACTTATCTGCCTAATTAGTTGTAATAATAGTGTTCTTGTTTCTATGCTTATTATTTCCATTCATATAAATATTTATATGAATAGAAAATGTCTTATATAATCAATTTTTTAACAAAAATAACGTTAAAATAAAAGCTGTATGTATTAATTAATTTAATTTATCAATACAAAATAGTACTGTCAGATTTTTGTCATTTTAATTTTAAAATTTGGGTTAAGTATTTTAAAAATTAGAGAAGGGAAGCAGTCAGTTACTTTTTATATGTACTTTTATTAAAATTCTACACATAAAAAAGTAAAAATTATTAAGAAGTTAAAGTTATTTAACTATATTTTTTCTAATTTTTTTTAAATTTTAAATTATTTTGATAAGAATTGGTCTGCATATCTAGTATTAATAAATTAAGTTTTCTGAGCTAATATGTAATTTATTATAGATTTTTTTTGTATAATTAGCAAAAAAAAAATCTGATGTCTTGTGAAATTAATTTTATACCCATTTTTGTCGAATTTATACCAATTATCGAATCTTTAATGTTTGTAACATATATTGATTCTATTCAGTTTGCTTTTAAAATTTCCTTTGTATTAATTATTGCTGAAGATAATGTTGCCAATTTAAATAAATGATGAGGCTGTATTCAACATCCAAACATCGATTAAAATTTGAAAAGGTGATTTTAATAAAAGATTAAAATTTATTACAAGACAAAAAAAAATCCTATGAGTAGAAAATTCTTGTGTTCATGCATTTGTGCATGTACAAAAGTGCTTAATTTTTTTCGCTAAAGTGCATAAAAAGTGCTTAATTTTTTCATCCATTTTACACTATGCACCCTGAATACATTGTTAAGGAAATCAGATGAAAAAAATGTATGCAAAATGAAAATAAAGGTATAATTTTTTTAATGTAGTGAAATGAAATCTGAAACTTTTAAATTGTAATTCTAAATTTGTAGTAAAAATCATTTAGATTATAAGTGGCTTTTATATTCTTTTCCTGCTCTTTAAAGACAAAATATTTTGCTTGCCAAACTTTTTTGCAGATAGCCCCTAACAGAAAAAATAAGTTTATAAATGGATTATGACAGTCAGTCAGGAACTTATTAGGTTTCAGTCTTCATGACTGTCAGTGTACGTGTTTGTTTTCTATAAAACATTTTAGGTGAAGTTTTACCTTTCAGAAAAATGAATGTAGTAGGTTCTCTGGAAAGAAAGAGTAGAATTGAAAATTTCACTTTGTATTATTTTTTTCACTGAATTACTGATATTCTAATTGCAATAATGTAAGTACAATATTTATGTGTAAATTTGATTTTGAAATTTTTTTTTTTTTCCTCTTTTTGAATTAGGTGACACATTTTACAGTTTAATTGAATACTGAAAATGGTTGTAATATTCATGTTGTAAATTTCACATATTTTAAATTTTCTTAACCAAATCATATTTATTTTAGATGCACTATCATCATTTCATCTTCCCTATTTTTATTCTCTTCATTTCATCTGGTTTGGCTGCTAATCAGCATAAAGCCGAAATCGAAGACAATGAATTTGCCGAATTTGAAGAGTTTGATGAAGATGATGAATTAGTTATCAAAGAAGATGAGAGTATTAAACTTAATGCTGAATCCAAAGTCTCTCCTCCTCCACAATCATTTGATGATGAAGTTCAAATAGAAGTATGATTCTTGACTTTCATTTTTTTATATATAGTTTTAATTTTGAAGGTATAATGAAGAAATTTATTTCTATCTTTCTACTGTTTGTTATTTGTTTTGAACAAAAATTGCGATTCAGATATTTTTTAAACAACTTAAATTCTTTTCTTTGCATTTAACATTACTATAATTGGCATACTTATTCACATTAATATAGGCATATCACAAAAGATATGTAATTTATTGTTTTAAAATATGTGGATGTTTTAAGTGTCAAAATGCTTCCTGCTATACTTGATATCACCTTATAGCATATCTCATTCTATATTTTTCACATAAATTGCTATGAGTGTCATTACAATAGAAAAACGAATTCTAGTGTGGGTAGTAATATGTTAAAACAATGACATAAATTTGTGTTTTAGAGGGTTTTAATTTTGTTCAATGTAATATGAAAGTAACATCTGACGTGTTTAATTTTGAAAATATTTTCTTTGCAAAAATTTAATAAGTTGTAATATGAATACAATATCCAAATAATAGTTTTTTCTATACAACATATTGATAATTTTAGATTTCATTTTCTTCTTTCTGTGAAGTTATGCACTCATCTCTTTTATATTTTGTATGAGAAAACTTTATTAAGTTCAAGAAGAATGAAGTTTATATCTATTAGAAAGTCAACAAATTATATTACAGCTTTTTAGTTCCCATGATTTTTAAAGGGAAGTGGTGCTTTTTATTATTATTATTATCCATGATGTTCCTATATGTTTTTTTTTCATTATTAACTTACTGATCATGATGATCAATAAGTAATCACCTTTGAACAGAATTAAAATATTCTGTCCTTTATTAATAAAAAAAAATAATTAATTGTTAACTATTGAAAGAATAAATAAATTTCGCAAAACTTATACTGAAACCTATCTTAAACTTTAGCATTTGAGAATGAAATTTGGAATACCGAAATTCAAATAATCATCATAGTCTTATAATATTATATTGCTTTAAATATTATATTAAGTATATTACAATTATCACATTATAAATCAGTGTATAATTATAAATAGATTAAATTTAATGTTAGTAATCAACAAAATGCTAAAAATCCATTAAAAAAATATTTTTAATGTAAAAAGGGCTTTAATATAAAAAAAATCATGATATAAAGATCATAATAAAGAAAATTTTGTTGTACTTTTATTTTAATTGAGATAAGAATGTCATTGGATTGAATGAAAGATTTTTAAAAAGTTATAATATTTGATTATTTTCTCTTAAGTTATAATATTTGAAAAAAGATATTAAATTTAATGACACATTGCAAGTGTATTCAATAATTGAAACATATGCATTATTTCCATTTAATAATAATGGCCATATTAAAAATAAAATAGTCATGTTTTTTTTGTGTGTGCGTGTTTAGTTCTTAATTTAACAAAAGATTACATTATGCTTCATAGTGCTTGTAAGCAAAATTTGAAGAAAATCAATGCAGTAGTTTAAAGTTTTCTATCAGTATTCTATTTCTGAGTTTTATTAATATAGATATGTGGAAACATAGCTTTTATATAAAAATAAATATGTAATTAATTGACCAAAGAACATAATTTAAACCTTCTTAATGCATTATAATATTTGTAATCAAACATTTCTGCAAAATCTAGGTAGTAGTAGTGTGAATTTCTATAACATAAAAATTACCTATATAATATATTTGTAATTTATGAAATGCATGCTTTGAAATGAATAAGATTTTACCTTTGTATTGTTTTTTAATGGAAATAAGGGCTTTTTTTATATATATATTAACAAATTGAAATTGTGTAAATAGGAAGATAGTGAGGAATTTGAGCACTTTCAAGATGAAGAAGAATTTGAAGGTTTGGATCAAGAAGTGCCATTAGTAAAGGGAAAAGCTTCTGAAAAACCTGATCTTAAGATAACTAAAGTTAGTTAGTTTTTTTTTTTTTTTTTTTTTTTTTTTTCCTTTATGTCTTAAAATTATAGTTTTTATCCTCAGATAATATGTTTGAAAAATTTAAATCTTTTAGGTTCCCCTTCATCTTAGGAGAAACTGGGAAAGTTTTTACTTAGAATTTTTAATGATAGCTGGTCTACTTGTATATTTCATTAACTTCATTGCTGGTAGAAATAAAAACCAAAAATTAGCCATGGCATGGTTCAACTCACATCGCCAAATCCTGGAGAATAATTTTGCTTTAGTTGGTAAGTATATATTTGAAAAATAAACCTTTTATTTCCCTTAATTTAATATTTAAAATATATGTAACTTGATTAATTTTATCATTCTCTCACATTCTTAAAAAATAATTGAAAGATACAATATTTGTTACTTATACTGCATTAATAATTGTATTAATTTAGTGCATTTATACTGGGTTTTCATAAAGCAAATAGTGCATTCTATAAATTCTATAACTACAGTTAGTTGTCATATTGGCATTAATATATATATGCATGTTATCCAAAATATGTTCTCAATAGTTCTGCAATAGCGTAAAGCTACTCACAAAATCTTTTTATAAAATTCACTTTCATATACTGAGAGAAATATCAAAAAGCATATTTATTTGATTCAAAAACATTATTAAGCATGTTAACAAGTTTTGTTGCAGAATGTTTGCAACAAATGTGTCTCATTTGAAAGTGATGAATTGTATGGTTAATTATTATGATACTTAAACTGAAGTGGATATGATATATATTACATTTTGTATCATTCTTCCAATGACATAATTGCATTTTATGTCATTTTTTAGCCATTCTATAATCAGAACTCAATTCATAAGTTAAATAAGATATAGACTAATAGTAGCAGTGGAGATCATTAATTTCCTAATAATTATTAAAGTGTTGGCATGACAAATTTTGTATGCATCTTCCAATGTAGAAGTATATAAAAGCAATTAACCGTTGATGTTTTGTTGTTGGGATGTCATATTGCCACAATATCTATCTCCAGTTGTCGAACATTTCTAAGGAGCAGTACAAATAATTTTTTTTAAATAAACAAGGGAGTCCCAAAGTAGATATGGCTTTGAGCTTTGACTATCTATTAAGGCAAATGCAAGAGAATTTCCTAAATAACTTTGATTTTCCTTAACATAATGGGGCATGCAATTCACTCACAGTTAATAGACAATGAAAACTGTCATCGTTAAGCAATGAAAGATTAGTTTTTCTTTTACTTGTATTGCTGAGAATTATTTTTTAATTGCCATTAGGATAAATTTATTTTTGTAAAAATAAAGAGTTATACTAAATGTGAGAATACTTTTTTTGCTAACATACTTTTTATAACATCTTCAACCTAAATACAGTAGTATTAAACATTCACAAGGCCCTTCATATAAAAGTGCTCTTCATCACTTCAAAAGATGTTCAATTACCATAATATACCAAATTCCATTCTTC
The DNA here is from genome assembly GCA_026543865.1 of Argiope aurantia. Lineage (NCBI taxonomy): Eukaryota > Metazoa > Arthropoda > Arachnida > Araneae > Araneidae > Argiope > Argiope aurantia. The sequence continues at coordinate 1,478,898 of JAPMOR010023552.1, forward strand.
ATTCCTTACTTATTTAAAATATTAGTACATACAGGGATCATTTCACCCTGGCTCTCACTCCTTTAATAATTTATATCATTGTTTCTTGTCATGCAAAATAATAATATCAATTTTTTACAAAATCTTTCTAATTATTCTAGTTTATGTCTTATTTTTGTAATACCTCTCACTTCTAATAAAATTTAAAGCATTCCACAATGATTCATAAGCCATTGTTTTCAATAATATATGGTCTGATGTAATCTCTTGTAATTTACTAAGCATTTAAAGATTTCATTTTCCAATTTGCTTTTTTCACAGTTTGCGACATTTGTCTATGTCTTAACTTTTTAGTCCAAAAAAATTCAGTAATAGAACCTACAGTGTAATTATGCCTTTTTTACTACAAAAGAAGGTTGATTAGCAATGCATGTTCTTGCATATTTTTTTATATCATGCTTTTTGCTAATTCTATACTATCCTGTTCTGACTGTCAATAAATTGATTTATCTTTGAAGGGAATATGGTTTTCCCTTTCTATAAAGATTGAAAATAAACATTTGTGCTGAAATTTAGGTTACTTTTGAAATAAATAATGCATTTAAAAAAGCTTATATCTTTCAAAAAACGTTATTTATAGAAAATTATCAAAAGAAAATTTCCACATAGGTTACATAGAATTGTTTACATAGGTTATTATGTATTATTATCTGCAGAATGTTCTGAACAAGACAGCTTTTTTTTTTAACCCTGCATTTCCAATAAAAATAGCACATATGATGGAATGGAGCAGTTTCTATAAATCTGTTTATTATTATTATTATATTATGGATGAAAAATGGAATAAAGGAATGCCTATGTCTGACTCAGAGTAAAGAATTTTGGATTATTTTTGTTGTGTGTAAAATCCTAGATGTTACAGGTTTGGAAATCATTTCTTCTGTATTAAAACACTTACTACACTATAAATCTCCAGTAGGCCATTGTGAGTTTTGCTTTTAGATTATTATTGACATTTTACATTATTACTAGTGTGTCACCTGCTGCAGTCTATTTATTGCACCAATTGTTATTTATTGAAACAAAAGTAGTTTTAGGATGTTTTGTGTATTAAAGTATTTTAATATGTACTTGTTTGTGAATTATGTAGTTGTGAAGGAAATTAAACTTAAGAGCTCTAAAACCCCTCCAATGATGAAAAGAGAACACACAAACATCAGCTGTGTGGCGAAAAATAAACTTATTTTTCTATATTAAAACATCTAGATGCTATTAATTTTGTGAAATAAATAAAATGCATTGTGTAAAATGGCATGGTGAGATTCTTCATGATGTGAATAATGTTGTTTAAAGGGGAATATCTCTAAACTTATATATTGTGGCTAACTTCTTTCTTTTCTTTAATTTGCAAAAGGTAAATATAAAATTGATTAACATGTAATTTTTCTCTGAAATGACTGTATGACTGTAATGTATGGTGAAGTTTATTTTTAAAAATTGATAATTTTTTTAAACATTGAATCATTTGCACCTCCTTTCCAGTGAAAGACAATGCAACAATACAATGCTAAATTATTTCTAATCAATATCATACAAATTGATGCCATATTTTTAATGATTTACCTATATTATTTAAATTTAATGATTTCATTTAAACAAGTGAAATACTATAAACATCATTTGTTTCACTCACAAATATATCTATAATAAATAGAAATATTTCTTGGAAACTTGTTTGAGGTTTTATATAACTTCCATTCTATAGCAGGTATTTTGTGTCCTTATCTTCAGTTCATTTCTCTCTTTTCCTTTAAGATTATTTTATCCCATTTTGTTATATTATTCGGCAATAAATTCAAAAATTTTACTCTTTGAAAAGTAAGGACATATTTAATATGTTTTCTTTTATTTTTACTTATTTTGAATTAAAACTATAAAAAAAAAAATTTTTAATTTGAATTCCTGAACTCAAACATTCAAAAAAAATGTTAAGAGTCAATTTAAATGTAAAAAAGGAAATGAGCTTTTATCTGCTGAACCTTATGAGAAAATAGTAGTATGTTTCTTTCTTGTTTCTTATAATATATATTGGAAGTTGCATGAAATCATCCTGTTATAGAGTATATAAGCTATTGTTGTTGGAAAGATATTTTTTTATACTTAAATTTTGTATTAAAACAATAATTCTTTAAAAAGCTACTGATTTAAAAACAGGTGACAATTTAATAAAATGTTATGGGAAAATGATTTTAAACCCACATTTTCCAGCATCCAAATTATATTGATGTCAAATTTGGTAGCTTTATCTCCATTTTCTCAACTGATAGACATATTATTAATACAGATATAGTAATTTGTTATTAGGTGAATCCTAATTTATATGTAGCTCTTTCCTGTTTTAATTTTAGGTGATGATGGCAAAAAAGAAATTGAAAGTCCAGGAATACAAAAAGAATCTGAAAATATATATACATTATGGTGCAGTGGTAGAGTATGTGTTGAAGGCATGCTTGTAGAGTTAAAATTTTTAAAAAGACAAGATTTAGTTAGTGTAATAGCTAATATGTTTCGACCAGCTTCAGATCAAATAGTAAGTCTAGTTTAAAATTTCTCCATATCCATATTTTTTATGTGTATTATTTTATGTTATTAAAATTTTTTACATGATGTGAATAATAACTATGAGTCAGGAAAATTTTTATATAATGTCAATATTAAATTACCTTATTTTTGAATGTTGAAATGGGGTTCTTATACATAACTAAATTTCATAGTGTTGTTCATTCAGTTTTGAATTTTTAAAAACCATATTTTTATAAAACTAAAACAACTTAAATAATTTATATTTTCTTAATATACCAAGAAAGCTCCTAATTTTGAACTCTGCACTATTATAAAAAGGTATTTTGTAGTAGAATTTTCTTTATTTATATGTATTTCGCCTTTTTTTATTATTATTATTCTGAAAAATCTCATTTTATATATATATTTTTTTGCCGCTTTACTCCTCTGCCACTCTTCTTTTGAGTAATTTTCAATGCACACAAGATTTAAATAATAAGAAAATTAAGTTATAATCTTATTTATTTAATGTTTTATTTGAATGCTTAGTTTTTCACCCATTTTCTTTCTTACATCCAGTATAGGAATTAAAAAGAATGATCTTCTGATCATTGATGGTTCAGATTAATTTCTGAGTTGTGTATTTATTGTAATTGGAATCTTAGTGATTTGAATAATTAGTAACTAATGTAGTTTAAATCTTAAATAATTCAAACTACAATCCTTGTTGTTCGACTAAAGAATAAAAAATAATCCCAATAAATGTATATGCCTCATCCTTTACTGAAGAACATTCAATGTCACAGTTAGGTCCTTTGGCATTGGATGAATTTTAAACTGAATGAACTCTGCGTCTTGTATTCTAATACCTAGAATTATTTAACCTGTTAGTTCCCATTCTCAGCCAAAGCAATAAACAACCTTTAGTGAAAACATTTCTTGTCTGCTACTGAAATAATTTTGTAAAACATATATAATTTACAATATTGAACTGTATTTTAATTAGCATGTAGGAAAACATTCTATTGAAAAACAGATTTATCTGATGTAAAGAATTTAATTTGTTTCTAGAATCTATTATGCTAAATGTTTAAAAATTCTTAATCTATTATAATTTATAATTTTTTCACAGATAACCTTTTCCAATTCTTCTCTTGCAGCTTATTAAAGTGACAATGAATGCAGATGCAATGGATAATTTTGTTTTTTGTTTAGCTAACAAAAAAACTGCTGCCCGTTTACTGAAAGAAATGAGTGATTTAGTAAGTAAATTAAATATTTGAATGAAAATTCTAAACAAGTATTTGAAAATTGCCTTTTATTTGTATATTAATAAATTAATATTTTTTCATTCAAATCTTTATTTTCCCCTCTCTAGAGTACTTATTGTCCTGAAAAGAAGAGTGTAGATCGCCTTGGCATACCTGAGAACTTTCTGATGATGAGTGAATTGGGTGAAGCTTCAAGTGCCATGTTAGATAGCAAGGTATTTAATCGCTTGAAATATTTTCACCTTTTACATCGTTTGCCTTATATAATGTTTTCTCAAAATGATTTTATTAACCTGAAAGTTTGATATTTCTGTATAATATATTTTATTTATTTATTTTTAGTTAATAACTGTTCTTCAAAAGTACTCTGATTGTATAGATTTTATTCATTTTTCTGACCAATTTTCTGGGCCCAAGGTTCAGGAGTAAGTACTTAGTTAGATATCCATTTCTTATTCAGAACTGTTAATGCATTAATAATCTTATAGTTAAATATCTTTAAACAGTTTAAAACATCTTATTTTGTTTTCTAATTTGTTAGCTTTTAATTATTCTCATAAAATTTAGCTAGGAATTTTTGTTTCTTTGATTTTTAAATTATTGAGGTAGATTTTATTACAAAAAATCAATCAATTTCATTTTAAAAACCATTGTAATTTGTTATGAATTGGCTAAAGATTTTTTTCAAATTTCAATAATATTCATCCTAAACATGAATCTGCTCCAGTTAATGTTTCATAATTCATTATTCCTTTGATAATTCTTTTGAAAATTCTGGTTTCCATTACTTTTATGGTTAGAAATTTTAGATTTATAATATCAATACTTTGCTATAACATGTAGAAATATGTATTTACTCTCATTATATTTAAAGCAAAGATTAGTATGAAAAAAATAGAATTTCCTATTTATGGACTAAGTATATTGATGAAATAAAAAAAAGTAGTAAAAAATAATTAAATTTATTTTGCAAAATTAAAAATATATTTTTAATCTTTCTCATTGTGCATATCTAGAAGCATTTACACCTTAATATTATCTTATAAATGTGATAGTTATAATATTATTACCTTATTGCATACTTTTATGTATTGGTGGTGAAAACTGTACATACTCTGTATTGGTGGTGAAAAAATAAGAACAATTTCAAAGGCACAATTTAGAAAAAGATGTTATTTTGGGAATTTAATTAATTATTTGTAAAATAAATTATTAATGATAACACCATTTCTAATAATGATAATACTATAACACCATTATTAGTAATGGCATTATAGTAACATCATTCATCATAATATCTTGCATATCTGTCAATTATTTATATATATTGTATCTGTTTTTAACTTTTTATATTTAGTGGCTGTGAGTTTATGCGTCATATTTCATTTCTTATTACAGCATGGATTTTTATGTATTTTGTTGAATTCACAATTTATTTTTATATATTACTCATTTTACAAAAATATAATAATGAATTTCAGTGATGCTCAACTGACCAAATTGCCTGATACAAAGAAAATGTTATTGTTTGGATTTAACAGTAAGTTTGCCTTTAAAACAAAACATTTATTTTTCTTTTGTTTGTTTTTAAAATAAATAATTAGTTTAACAGACTAGACTTTTTCTTTAAATATTTTTCGAAAATGTTAAGTTTAAAAAAATTAAATGTCTATGGATGCTTCTTAATTTTAAATTTAAGCATTAGAATTCGTTGAAAATTGGACAAATAAAATATTATTTGGCTAATTAATTGTATTCTTAACATAATTATGTGCATTTTTTTAGTCTGTGTAACTAAATTGGCATTTCAAGGTCATAGAATTTCCCCACTCTCCACATTTTTCCCTTCTCTGCTATCATGATTTCGACAAATCTTACTTTATTTCCCACGTCAGTACATTTTCAATTAGAAGTCGGATATTCAGGCTACTATTTGAAAGCTTTTATGTTATTGACATATTCTAAAATCAAGACGATTTTCTATTTTCTTTATAAAGGACTTTATAAATATTTTAACATAATTATTTTTGTTGTAAAAAATTAAAAGTGTAATATAGGTAAACAATTTTATTCAATTGTTAATTTTTGAGATATTATCTTCTGTAATTTAAAAAAAAAAAACTAATGAAAATATTTTTTTATATCTTGTGGAATAATTAAAAGTACTTATCTTTGTATATTAAAACTATTTTTGTTACATTTATAAAAAAGTTCAAACATTTTGTTATTAGAAGTCTACATATTATCATTATTGTATTAATTACAAAAATATCTAAATATGAAAAAATAGGTTCACTAGATTCAGAAATAATTACAGTATTATTCAAAAATAAAAGCTTAAATATTTAAGAAAATTTAATAAATCTGTATGTCAGTTTAATAAATATACACTTTTAATTTCACACACATTTAATAATTTTATATATTTAAAAAATAAATCAGACACAGACACAGTTATGATTGTCAGGGTAAATTTTTGCATATTTCATTTTAAAAGAAATAAAAAGACTATAACCATAAAAATATTTAATTTAAAAAAATCTCTACTTAAAAATCTTTGTCTTGGCTTTCTCTGAAATTGATTTCATTGTCATCTTGTAATTTGATGACAATCCTTTTGATTGCAGTGTCTCTAGTACGAGATTAAGCGAAGTCCTCTTCTTGTAACTTCTCTACATATTTTACACATTTTTTTCCAGTCATCTACTATTATGTTTAACACTGCTTCATTGAGCAATTTCCTGATATCTTTAATTTTGAAAATTTTCTTTTGTATTTCAATTTCACCTGCACCCAAATAAGTTCTATTGCATTTTATTAACAATGATACAAGAGGAATCTCACCACTTCATGTGCCATTTCATATGCTATCTGATCAAATTCATATGTTCTTTTGTGTGTGTGTGTGTGTGTGTGTGCGTGCGTGCGTGCTTCTTTACAATGTTCAGTAGTTCTTCTCTGAATTTTTTTTTTTGCACTATGAATAATATTTTTACTATAGAGAAGAAGATAGAAGAAAGAACCTATACCGCAATGTCAGCTTTCTTTTTACCTATGTGGAGGAATTTTTTTTTTTCTATGAAATCTTGCATTATCCATAATAATGACAGATGGTTCGTTCAATCCTCTTAGTAAATCAAGAAAGGAATTTTTTTAAACTTCACTGTTTCTCTCCTTGTGATAGTCGATTGTTATTTTTTAGATTCAAATACAAATTGTGTGGATGGAATAAATCCTTGATCAGCAGATCTGGCATAACAAATGATCAATCTAGATCCTTTCCTCAATAGAACTTTTAAGTCTCCTTTGCTAGTGAAACTTGCCAAATAAATGTAGGTGAATGGTTAATATTTACCCAAGCTTTATCAAGATATGTTACTGGCCTGGATGAAGAATCGCTTCTCATGTTGTGCATTTTTCTTAAAAGGCTCGTGTGAGAAACAGTATAATTTTTAAATTACCCAGAATGTTTTCGTGCATCCAGAAAAATTATTATTATTATTATTTCTATTTAGCAAACTTTTAATTTTACCACTGTTGGATATTTTATGTCTGTCATAAAATTCTTGGACAGTTTGGCATACAACACTTTATCAAAATCATCCAACTTTGTAATAGGTTTTGCTCAAGAATTTCTTTTCATAGGTGATTTGAAAACTGGAGTATTGTTGAAACCTTCAGCAGCTGCTGTCTTATCACCCTCTGCATAAATTCCCAGTACTGTTCTGAAGAGAACATCACACATTTCAGCACTTGCTATCTGTGTCTGTAAAAACAGTTCTTTTATTGTAGAATTCGGTTTAGATGACACCAACTCTTTTAAGTAACTGTATACATAGTAAACAATCATCTGTCAATGTCTCCAACATTAAAACTATCATGATAGCAGAACTTCAAACTATAATGTTTGAAGTTCTGCTATCAAACTATAATGTGTGTCTGCAGGAGATCAAACTATAATGTGTGTCTGCAAGAAGGAAAATACAGAAAGCTAACTCCTTAAAGGAAGTAGAGAAAAGGAGTAATGCTGCTGCATTGTTGCCAAGGTGGCGAGGTAGAAAAGATGACCTTGAGATGTCTATTATATTTGCACTGATTATATTGCAATAGGGTGAAAATAAACTTAATAAAATCTTTTTGAAAATCTTAAATAGAATACAATTTGATATTAAGCCTATTTTGTTATATAAATAATTTAACAAATTAATTTATTGCTCAATCCTATAGAGTTAGACAGATTCTTTATTATGTTTTATGAATCAGTTTATGAGGCAAAAAATAGCTTTATAGCAAATAAAAGTTTTTCTAGAAATAAAAATTTGCTTTATTGTGTGGATGTGTTCTTCTGCTTCCTCCATTATATGTGGCTAAGAATGCATGTGAGGAGTTTTTTTTTTTTTTTTCCCTATAATTCCATTGTTAAGCAAATAGTTTAATTTTAATGTCATATTGAACCAAATTACAATTTAGAATGCACAAATGAAGTTTGCTTTTAATTGCCAATTGGAGCAAACATAAATATCCGAATACATACCAGTCTTGATTTCATGGAATGTATCGATTTAGAATGAAAGTAATTTTCTCTTAGTATATTATACGAAGATGAGTAAATTCTTATATGATCTTATTTATACTTATGTTAAAAAAGAGATTTCCCTGTTGTGCAACTCAAACATTTTATCTGGTTACCTGGTAGAAAATGTAAAATTCCTCTTACTGTTTTCATGAAGTAATTGGAAAGTAGCTTAAAACTCTTTCCTAATAAAAGAAATAAATAAATCCATAGTCACCCACAAAGGCACATCCCCCTCTCCATTAGCAATCAGATTACTCTTTACATTTGATTGAATACTAAAAGGAAATTAAATGATTTGCTAAGTGATTAAAGAAAGGCATAAGTGAAACTGATGGGAAGTTCATTTCTGATCATTTGCTGGTACATCATTTCCATTATTAAAACAAAAGTTTCAAGATATTTTTAAAATTTATTATTTGTCCCTATAAATAGCAGATTCCTTAGGAAACATTTTACGAAAAATTATGTGGAATGTTTTGAGAAATTTTTAATTATTGGTAAAAACATCTATCAAGAATAAAATTATCTTGATTTTTTATTTATATTTAGAAAAATTACAGATTGATCCAATTGATAAATTTTCAATTAGAAAACTTTAATTATATTTTTAATTAACTAAATATTTTTTTTAAAAATTCATGAATGATACGAATTTGTTTTTTGTTTTTTAAGTTCCAGGCAAAGGGAAAACAACTCCAGAAATCATGGAAAATCTGAAGCCTCTGTTGCAGTTAGTGTTCTATTCTATTGAAAAGGTTAAAAGATTTAAGCTGAGCAAAGAAGTATGTATATTTTTAAGCATTAACTGACATCTATCTAGATATTAATTTACTAACTGATGTTAATCATCACATTGATTTTAGGCCAAAGCAAAAGCAGAAAAGAACCGCCAGCGTGTTGAAGAAGTGTTCTTGAAAAATACCCATGCTCAACGACAAGAAGCAGCCCAAGCTAGAAGAGAAGAAAAAAGACGAGCTGAAAAAGAAAAAATGATGAATGAAGAAGATCCTGACAAACAGCGAAAATGGGAGGTAAGTATAGATTGAACTTTAAAACTATAACTAAAATTACATCTTGCATGGATTTCATAAATGTGCTGCAAGTTAATCTGGAATTTATCATTATCTGAATATCTTATTTTAAAATACATTAATATCCTGAAAAGATAATAGCTGAATTCATTATTAATGTAAATTTTATTTTTTAGTTATAATCGAAGAAATTTATTTGAATGATAGCTTATTTTTGATGTTTTGAAAGATCTATTCTTAAGTAAGCCAAGGTGTATAGTGTTGTAATGGATTTTTAATTTTCTTGAGAAATGCAAAGAAAATATTTTATTTTGTTTACCAGATGTATCGAGAAAGAAAACCAACTAAAGGGAAGAATTTGGTGAAATAGATCCTGAAGTGGCAATACATAAAAGATAATATTTAATACTTTTCTCCCACTCCCTCTTTTTTTTAACAACATTCATTGTTGATTAGTGAACACTGGAAAGGTTATTTCGAAGGATCTGTACAAAATACATATTATATCTTGTGTTGCAACTCAAAAAGCATTCAAAGATGGTGAAAAATTTGTTTTAGTTATGCTGGATAAATATATGTGTAATCTTTTTATGTGTTGTTAAAGAAAAATATACTGCTTGGTTCGACGAACGGAAAATCAGAATACGGCAAGATAATTTTAATGCACCATTGAGACATATCAAAACATTGAAAAGCTGTTCTAAAAACATTTATACTGAAGCCTCTTTAGTTAATTATATATTCGATTATTGTTTGTTAATATATTGTTATGAAACAATCCCTTGATCAACCTGTCAAAGGGATTTTATTGCATTATCTTTAATTGGAATTCATTGTAATGTATAATAACATTAACTCATTGCGTAAAATCTTGTACAAAGAAATTTTAACTTAAAGACATGAGTTTTTAATAATCATGATTTTCTTCACAATTTTTTTCCTAATGTCTCCATCTCTTTGAAAATTATTATTTGTTGGACCAATTTCACCAAATTTTAGTTTTTATTTATTTTTTTCTGTTACTCTTACAGTTTGTTTCCCATTGAAAAGTCTATGAATTAGAGGTTTGTCTTGACTGACAAAGCAATGTGCAGCACAAACTATTGAAGTTAGAAATGTGAAATTTGACAAGTTACTTCTTGGCCCAATAAGAATGGATTTTTCAAAATTTTAATTACCAAGTTTAATTTTAAAAATTTTTATGTTTTCTCTTTATATCATCAAGCCATTTTAAAGGAAGTGGGATTGAAAAGGTGGCTTTTCAATCGCACCAATTTTGCTTAAATGAATACATATTTTATACAGTTTTAGTAATTTTTGGAAAATTAGTTTTGGACACAGTTTGTAACAATGATTTTTACTGTAATGAATTTCAAAACAAGATCATTGCTTCATCAAATTTTTTAGTTACATTAAATTTTTTCATGTTGTAGTTTTTAAAAAATGCTTCCTTTGCTTTAATTTTAACTTTAAAGCAGTTCAATTGTGTGCAAGGCAAAGTGATATATTGTCCCATGCTAATTAAAAAAAAAAATAAAAACATTAACTGTCATTTTTTATTTCCATAAATACAAAGCTGGCTTTTTTTAAAATCATGAAACTTTTTCTTTTATTTACAAAAACTAGGAATTGTGAAATAACTTGCATTTCTGCATAGAATATGTAATTACTTTTTTCTTTAATTTTTAAAAACTAAAGTATGAAAATTTTATTTATTATTGCATATAGGTTAAAATGCAGGTTTTTATTAAATTTTCAAAATGTGAAGCATTAAAAAAAAGGCTCTATACTAAACTTTGGAAGTAAGCGGCACTAAATTTTTTTTTTTTTTTTTTTTTTTATTATTATCTGGCCATTTCTAAATGCTACTACACTTTTCTATTAAAAAAGCTTGATCTAAACAATTTAATTAGAACATGGCATTTTTCTATTAGTAATTTATGGCAGTTTTGCCAATATTCTGATGGCAAATATCATGGAAAGCTTTTAGCTCTTGGCTTATATAGCTGTAAATAAAATGTTCTAAATTGCTAAATATGGTGAGATAGCGCTGGAAAAATATATTTTCCATCCCAAGTAGAAAATTTTTGGTCATGCTGTATTTCTATATCAAGGTGATACTTTCAGATATGATCTATCCAAATTAATTAGTAATTTGTTAATTTTTTTAAAATGTTAAAAAAAGATCCTAGATTTTTATTGTTAATCTTATAAAAGCTTGTTTATTTTTTCGATAAGGATAAATTGTATGTTTTTGTCAAAACCAAAAGTTTGTTTTATAGTAGATGTGCTTCTGCTGTGTTTCAGAAATAAATATTAGAATTTTGTTATTGCATAAATATTTTTCAATACACATTTGAAATGATTTATTAAAAAAAACTTTAATATAAGTGCATTATTATAAAACAGAAAACATCCAAGTTTATGTATGCACAAATATTAAAAGGATTCTTTTTTTTGCTATGGTGCTTATGTTTTGCAAAAATTTTGTATTCCTTATCCAGTAAGCTTTTAATTTATGGTTGGAAGTACTTTCCTGTTCGGATATGTTGCATATATTTTAGTTTAGTTGTAAAGGACCGACAAAATGATATATAAATTATACAATTTTATGGAAATTCAAGTATATTGTGTAGTTTTGACAATTATTTTTTAATTTTAATTTTAGAGAAATTCTAGATATCATTCAAAAATAATTATTTCCCCATTTCAATATTTCTGCTAATATATTTATGGAAAAATCTGGAATGCTATTTCGTGTAATTGTTTATAAATTGCTTATCTCTGTGCAGTTAATAAATTGTATAAATATTTGTATTTCAGGAAATAGAAAATAAAAATACATCTTTCTACCCTGTAAAAAAGAATTGTTTTATACAAACCATCAGTTTTTGATATTAATTCGATTTTTTAAAAGTATATACATGCATGTATATATTTATAAACTGAAAATTTCATTTAAAATCATGAGCTTGGATTTTATATTCTTTGATGTATCAAAATTATACACCTTTCTTTTTTTTTTTTTTTTTTTCCAAAACTTGACATTTAATTAATTTGTTTTTCTTGAATCAATATTATTTTTATTTTACTATGCATGTATTTTGTTAAGCATGAATTTTATTTTAAACATAGTTTGATTGAGTTTTTGCAATTATATTTTGTTTTGATTTGTTTGAATTATTTTTTGTTTCTTTTGATTGATTAATTCTATCCCATTTCAATGTAGGAGCGTGAACATCGTCGAGAATTGAAGAGGAAAGCTCCTAAGATGAAGCAGTTAAAAATGAAAGCAATATAATTTATTTCTTTAAAAAATTATGCAACTATTCCTACTTGAGTATCCCTATTTTGTGGGATTTGAATAGTTGAAGTCTCATTTTTGGAAGCATGCTTTAGCTGATAAAGTTTGTATGATCTATATAAACATTTTCTTAGTAGCTTTAAAGAGAAAAATTAATTTAAATATTTATGACAGTTTTACTCAGCAACTTCCTATGTTAATTATAGGAGCGTGAACATCGTCGTGAATTGAAGAGGAAAGCTCCTAAGATGAAGCAGTTAAAAGTCAAGACATTATAATTTTTTTTTTCATTGTATTTCTACGGTTTCAAACAGAAGTTCTGTTATGCAATGAAATGTTACTGAACTTAATTTACTAAAAATTCTATTTATAAGTATTGTGCGAGATATTTGGATTGTTTACACATAAAAGAATTGTATGTTTCAGTTCATATGTGATTTTAAATTAAAAGATTTTTTTATTGAAAGATTGAAAAGATTTATTGGTTATTTTATTGAAATATAATCAATTTTTTAATTGAAAAATATCATCGACTTCCTCTTTCTTTGCTAATTATTGAACACTTGGTTGATATGATTCATACTTTCTATCTAATTAGATAGTAAATATGAATCAAATGACATCAGCAACAGCAATGTTAAAAATAAATTTTATTTGCTGTGTTTATTTTTCAAACTTCGAAGCGCTCCATTGGAAAAAGTTAATAGTATTATTAACTGTACAAAGTTTATAAATGCAACAGTATTCTTATTGGTCGGAAACTAAGGAAATTTTAATTTTCATTATAATTCTTCTACAGTAAAATGAAGATGAATAATTAGGAAAATACTTCTAAATTTAATACGACTCAGACATAAATTTTTAAAAAATTAACATTAATAGAAAATGTGCAATTGTAACTTGTATAAAATCTGAACAAAATTATAAACTGGAAGATGTAAAATTCGGAATTGTAATATTTTTATTCAAATCAAATAATTTACAGTTTAAAAAAGTGATCAATATTGCTATTTGTTAATCTTTATGAAAAATAACAAATGATAAAGTACTAATTGCAAATAAAAATTTTAGGATATAAAATTCTAAGCTAGTATTTTTTGTTTGTTGAAATGCATCTTAATGATTAAAAAAATTAATTAATGTTGCCATTAGCTATTACATAATAAAATATTAGCTAAAAATAAAGCAATCCTGTTAATGTTATTTTAAGCAATATTTTCTGGTATATTTAATGAAAATTCTCAATTGTTTGACTTCTAATTTGCATCTTTTTATATGTATTCTCGTTTTTCTGATAAAATTATTCTGTAATTTCTGTATTCTGTAATTTATTAAAATCTCAAAACAACAAAAAGTTGGTAAAATTTTAGCTTTTAATACAGAGGGAAGAATCCACTGCAAATGTTTACAAGGAATTGTAAAAAGTATACTAAGGAATCCAATTATTTATTGAGAGGGGGGGATTATCATTAATGAAAATGAAAGCAACAGAAAGAGTGCTCAGATATTTATCTTATACAGAGTCCATTACTGGAACTTCTTAGCAAATTGTAAACTCTCAAAATGCAGAAAAAATATTATCAAAAAATCAAAGAAAATAAAAATGAAGCTAAAATTGAAATACCAGATTTCAATATGGACAATGAAATGCACCAGTCATCCATTCAATCAAAAAAAGTTCAATTTAAATGGTCCAGATAGTTTAAAGTATTACTGCATGATATTAGACAGATCAGAAAATATTGTTGAAACCTCCATGATGTCTGAATTGGCTTGACCGAGGGTTGTAAAACACCTTTGATTTTTATTAATGGATTTTTCTTATCACTTAATGCTGGAGAATAATCTTTTTCTCTTTTCAAACTATATTCCACATAATAATGTAATAATACATTCATCAAAACAAAAGGGGATTGAGTACTGGCATATCAAAGTTGTGCAATAGTAAGACTTTATCTTAATCCCAATAAGAATCTTTGGAGTTAATAATTGATGCAATTTATCATGTTGAAGCCGATATCAGAAGAGGAATGATTTAAAATTGGCAATACTCTCAGCATGGAACCAAATAATAGAATAATTAGAAGCAATTAGACAGGCTTTCGAAGTTTATGCCAAAATGTATTTGTAATTATGGCCAGAAGTTTATTTTAACATGAGGCTTAAATCAGGGTAATAAATTTCATTTAAAATCCTCAAAAACTGCTTATTTTCAATATTTCTTATAATGGCCTCAAAAGTACTTATTTTTCAAATACAGAAATAGAATTGTTCCCTCTCTAGAATCTGCTAAATAATGTGATTTTTTTTTTCACCATCTTATCTCTAGCGAAATACCAATGAGTTCACAAAAATCAATGTGAAAGCATTTCCCTCAGATAAGGGAAATACTAATAATGGTAGGAAAATATATTCCTGGCATTGCCTTACAAATCTTCTTTCATGTTTTGCTTGCAGAAAAAAAAATCCTTTCTTTTCAGAAATATATATTCTTTTTAAATGACATAAGTTTAGTTTTAAGTGAATTCAGCTTGCTATTATTTTTCTGCATATGATTACTTTTTATATAGCACTTGTTATATTTCAACATTATAAATTATTTAAGGGTGTGTTTTTTTTCCAATTAATTTTGTGCTTAAGTTTCTCAATATGCCAGGAAAATGTGTATTTAATTTGCTATCAACTTCCTAAAATAAATGTAATAAAAATGGTTGAAAAATTGAAAGTAAAGGAATAAGCCTTACTAAAGATTTGAGAATAACAACATTTTTTAAAAAATCGCCTATTTGCAGGAGAACCGTGGGTTCAAGAAATTGTTGCCTATGATAAAAAAAAGTAAAATCTGAAGTTCAATTCAAAGCTAAGGCAATTGCACAACTAGCTGAAAAAGTCGAACTTGTCTTTACTAATAAAATTTAATTAATGTGATAAGAAAACATGAATAATTGAAATAGTAAGATAGCAAAAATTATTTAAACAGTTAATAAGATTGCAGATTTTTTTTCCAAACAATTGAAATATTAATGAAATGCCAATATAACTTTTTTTCCTTAATGCAGCTAACTGTAGTGTAATGAATAAGTTTTAGTAAGATTTTCTGTGGGGAAAATATATCTATCAATTACTGAGAATATTCTATGTTTATAAGTGGATACTTTCTTGCTCAATTTATTGGATTTCATTATAATATGTAGTAATATCAACAAAGCTATGTTATTTAGGTACTTTTCTCAATATAGATAAATAAACATCAAAATAAAGCAGCACATTATAAATTTTCATTAACATAAAAAAATCAAAAGATTCCTGGTCTTTTAATTTAGTTTAGCTGCATATTATAATAATAGGTCGTTAAATTATAGACTGTTAGGTATTCAAAAGTGCATGATTATCATAATAGATATTTGAAACTATAGAGAAAGGATTGTCTAAGTTATTTATAACTACTACGCTATAAAATGTAGTTACTATAAAAACAAATTGATTTATTTTTATAGTATAATGGATCCCCATTCCTGCTACTATGTAAATATAATATTGCTTTCAAAATGAATTAGATAATATCTGCCTTTGCCATAGATCTAAATTTATAAAAATAAAGCAGAAATACATGTAACAAGAACTCCTCATAAATGGTTAATTGAAATTTGCACTTGGCATTCTGAAAGTACATTTCTAGATCAACTATATTTTTAAAATTAATTCTTAAGATAAATATTTCTGAAGCTACTGATTAGAATTTTCTTGCAAAAATTTATACACTGCCTAGAGCAATAATTGTCTTTTAATAATACTAATTTTATTGTGGTATAATTTTGTCTAATTTTAATAAACTCCTCTAAATTTTTTTATAATTATATTCAGACCAATTTATACCATCAAACCCTTCATTAACATATTTTTGCCACTTTTAAATTTATGAAAAGTTTAATTTCTTTGGACATTAACTTGAAGATAAAACATTTCATTTATAGCATATAAACCTTTTATCCAATAGTGGCTTGTCCATTACCTCTACAAAGCTGCAAACCAAATGAAAAATTTTTTGAAGTTGCATTTCCATTTTTTTTTATCTAATTAACTGGCTTTCCCACTCACTCTCAGAGTTCAACAAAAATCAGGGGGAGGGACAGTAAAAAAAAGAATCAACAAATAAAGCTCATAGAAAGTTGGGACATTTTGTGAGCAACCCATTAAATCCCTCACTCGAAAACTTGCAAGCTTGTTTTCCCTATGAATTTAGAGATATCAATGTAGCCAGATCTAGTTTATAATATAGCCAA
This sequence comes from Argiope aurantia, assembly GCA_026543865.1. NCBI lineage: Eukaryota > Metazoa > Arthropoda > Arachnida > Araneae > Araneidae > Argiope > Argiope aurantia. The sequence goes on from JAPMOR010023552.1 coordinate 1,495,904, forward strand.
TTGATCTTTCTTTTCCTCTTGCATTTAAATTTCACTAGTTATTTATGAGTCTTACTTCTTCAATAGAAATACATTTGCTTTATTGAATATTCACTTTCTTTGATAAAGGTCAATCTTCAAAAATATCATTTATTATTTTTATTACTTGCCAAGATTGCTTCGCATATAAAAACATTGTATATCTCCAAAGGACTTCAAGCAAGAAAACCCAATAAAAATTCCATAGCCAAATCTATTCTAACTATGGTTAGTTATGTATTTGTAATATAAAAATTGCATTATTTTGTTTTTCCTGTTTACTTTATGGTGTAGATGAATTACATCAACTTCCAGAAAGGGGAGGGAAAAACTAAGCATAAAAAAATCGTAAAAGCATTTAAGGATTGTAATAGATTTAGCCATACATAATAACAAATTTATATTTCAATGCAATCATCAGAAAAAAATTACTAGATTAATTTTGTATACACAGAAATAATGTCTAATAAAACAAAGAAATAGAATTAAAAGAAACTTTTTCAAAGGGTGTCCAATTTTGGTTGGAAAAAAATTCAAACAAAATAATTGCCTTAATTTACTGATTAAAATGCATCGTAATACAAAAATAAGTTTACATTTATGCATCTTTGATTAACTCATCACTTTTATTAGATAAAATTATGAAATCTAAACCATTAAAATTTGTAAGAATCGCTCTTAAATCAGAACTTCTTCTGTGTTTCTTCTCTGACTAGCATTCTGGATTAAAAATCTAACAATCAAAACAGAAAATTAAAAGGCATATAATGATATTAATTTTATGTATAAAAATTTCAAATAAAAATCTTTTATTACTTAAGACAAATCTTTTATTACATAATATTAATAAAAACAATGAATATTAAATGATCCAAATATGTTCTACTGTACAGGTGAGTTATTTAAGAGCAAAGTTATTAGTGAGCAATACAAATGTTATTTTAAAAATAAATTTATTGATAGAAATAGTCAAATATAAAAGTTATGAAATCCTGGTATTGATATAAAATTATATATAATTATAATTACACTTACTTGATACTTATCACAATTTTTAATATTGGAAAAAGTAGAATCTTACTTTACATTCAAGTTTATTTGGATTAATTTCTTCCTTCAAGATGCAACTTTTTTTTTTTTTTTTTTTTTTTTTGTAGACAACAGACACAGAATATAAAGAAATAAATTTCTTATGTAAAATTATATTTTTTAGGATTAATTTCATACTAAACTTCAAAAATTATTTTTCAAAAAAATCTTTAAAATATAAATAATGACCTATTGTCATCCAGTAAGTATTTAGTAATGATTTCCAGTCTTTTAAAGCAAATATCTATAAATATGTATGTTCCAATTCAAGCATAATAAATGAACTAATTTCTTAAAGTTTTCATTCTCTACAAGAAAAATCTTATATTTAAAACTTTGAAGAGAATATTAAGCCTTTAAATAAAATTATACAATTTAAAGTTCAATTCTATGTAATAAAAAAACATGTATTTCTTGAGTAATATTACTTTAAATTCATATATAATGGTTCCCCCTTAAAATTACATTCCTCCATATGCTAATATTCTCAGACGGAAGCTTGGAAGAACAAACAAGTTACTGCATGTTAAAATCATTGACCTTGGAACCATGTAAACAGCAAATCATTTGTCAGATTTTAATATTTTTACAATAAATATAGAATTTGCTAATAAGATGCATTTTGTAAATGAACCTTCTCCAATTTAATTTCCTACCAAATTACTGTATTCATACTATTTATGAATACAATAATTTAGCAGAAATTCATTAAATAAGATCTCTCAAAAAATATCTTACCACTGCTGATTAAGCTTCTTCAAATCTCCCCAGTACCTGTTCACTTCTATATTCTCCCAATGAGTTACTGTAAGTTTCTTAAAATATCTAAATTAATAAATTGTCAATGTAAATAATTTTTAGTGCATAAACTAGTAGAAATTATTGCAAAAAAGATCAAATATTGTTTAAGAAAATATTAATATAAATATTGCTTAGCTTATTTTCATTAATTAAACATGGGTTTAAAAAATAAATTACATTTATTAATTTATTGAAGTATAATAAGGACTTTACTGGGTTGCACGAATAAAAACATTGAACTATTAAACGTTTTCATGTTGTTGCCTTTTCTTTTTTTTTTTTCTGTCTTCAAATATTTGAGTTTAAAACAACTCAATGTCATCAATACGTTTTTAAAACATCTCATATTGCTCTTATTTTTTAAGAAATTGATTAAAAACCTGTAAGTAACCTAATTCTAATATAAGTATTTAAGTTGCAAACAATTCTGGAGATTATCTTTTTTTTTATTATTATTATTCTTACCTCAAATAGCAATTGAGTGTTCTTTTTTGGCCATTCTATGCTTCAAAGCTCTTTTAAAATAATTTTCAAAGATATCTTACTATCATCCATGACCAATATGCTGATTACTCTGAAGGTTTGCTGTTTCTTCACTTAGACCTTCAGTAAAATAAGTTTCTCTGATGTTGAATTGGAAATTATCAAGTTTCACAATATAGTATTTCTCAAGAGTTTAATGGGCATATATCAGTTATTGATAGATGATATCTAACATTTTGTATTTGCTACAAGGCAGAGTTAAGTTGTACTGCAGATATAAAAAGCTTTATACATATTTTTAGAGATATGAATATTATTTTCTAATTCATCTGAGTAAATTAATAATTTGAAGTAATATGACAAAAGGTTACTAATGAAAGTCATTTAGGGGTTCAATCTTATATATAAATGCATATAAATTGATTAAAGGCAAGGGTTAAGAAAATAATCCTTTGAAAAAAAAGTATGAAATAGAGAATGCAATTTTCTTAAATACAAAACAGTTCATATCAAAATAAAAGTTGAGATCTTTATAATATTTCTTTTCATTGGATATTTTTTTAATTCCTTGCTTTACAATTGGAATATGTTTCTCATTAGTCTGTCTCCAAAATTTCTAACCTTTTTTTTTTATTCAGCCAAGAGTCTTTGTCAAATTTTAATTTTCATTTGGTTTTCAAGTGGATGTGAGTGTGAGGTGTCAGTTTCTAGAGCATCAATTTACTCATGCGTTTCAATAAGTCAGCTCATTGACAACAATACTATTAACTACCAACTCTTAACTTGCAGTAGTAAGTTTTTGATCAAGCATCATAATTTCTTCTCTCTTTTCTTTAATTTAATTCAACTAATTAATTTAACTCTTTCTTTAATTAAAAAAATTAAATTACAAAGGACAGTATCCAAGACAACCATCATTTGATGTTGCCTAAGTTCTACTTTTATTTTATTTTTTTAATCATATACATAAAAAGAAAACATGAGTGTTAACAATCATAAAAACAGACCTGAAAAATTATTTAAACATAATTTGCCACTGAAGAGCACAAAGGATAAAATGTGCACAATGTCTTTACAAATTATACTTCCCGAGATTAACTTGACAAATATAATTTGGATTTGATTTATATAGAAAAGAATATTTGTTTTTACTTTATTGCATTTTAAAATAAAAATATTTGATAGATAGGGAAAAATTAATTTATGTTAGAGCTGAGTATAACCATACTAAAATAATTGGCTGCATACTGATATTATATTAAAAATGTAATATTAAGAATCACTGCAAAAAGAATTACTTAGATAAAAAGCATGCACATTCAAATATATGAAATACTGTGCAATACTATTACTGATAAAGTCCTTTAAACATTTTACCTTGTGAAAAATATTCAACTTTTGTAACAAAGGGAATGGAATTCAATATTTATATAATTAATCGCAAATAAAACAACAACTTTTACATTTTTCTTAAACAAAAGACTGAACATTTCTTATTTAATCAGATATTAACTTCAATATCATAAATTTTTGCATTTATATATTGCTTAGGTAATATCATTCCAGATGCCTATATTGTTTTTATTAGTGTTTAACAAGAGTATACTAAATAAACATTGCAATAGAAGAATAATATTAAAAGGCAAATAACTCACTTTGTTAAAATTTCTTCTTTAATATTATTTTCATGAGAAGATAATCCTTCTTTAAGAGAAGACAGATTTGCTTCCAGTAATTTTTTACTTTTGAAAAAACAAAAAATTAATTTTACATTCAATAAAGTAACAAAATAAATTTCAAATATAATAGAGACTGACTATGAGAAAAATTACCTTGCATGAATGACAAAATATATAATTAAAATAAAAGTATAACATAAGAAAAATCCTGAAATTATAATTTCTTTTTAAATAAGACACTAGAATTGTAATTTCTTTTACTTTTATTCATTCTTTAAAAATTGTGTTCAATCTCAATCACATTTATTAATCACATATTTTGTTCAACATTATTTGTATAAATTCTGCAAAAATGCATAATTAAGATAACAACAGAACCTTCTTCCAAGTATTTTGAGATATGCTGATTTTATATAATGTATATTTCACTCAGATTTTTCCCAGATATATTTGCAAAAAAATTACACAAACCTTTGCATTCCAATAAGATGAACATTAATATCAGGTTGTGAAAAAGAATAACAAGCAGCAAGTTTTGAGATGTTCACATTCTTTTCCTTTTAAAAAAAAGGGAATAAATTTAGTACAAATACAGTTAAAATTTTTAAGAAATTGTTATCAAATCAAATACAAGCAACAATAATATAAAATCTGAGAGTTCAAAATTCCTCAATGACAGAAAATTAAATCTGCATTTTTAAAATAAGAAGAAAACAAAGAAGGTAACCGAAAATGTAGAATCAATCAATCAAGTATTCAAATTTTCAATCTGTGATGCACGAGTTCAAATAATAAAAGCCTTCAAAAACTGTAGCTCATGATAATATTAATGGAAATTTCATTTAATGCATTTTATTCAGATATTACAAGTTGTAAGTAGTCTGCATCAAATACAAAAGCTACTAAATCTTAAAATTTGGCTAAAATTTTAAAAAAAAAAAGTATAAATTTTTCCCAACAATAAGGCCAATCATTAGGGAAATTGGCAGTATTAACTAAAGAATGAAGTTAAGTTACCATATTTGACACTTTTTAAAATTTGGCAACTGTACTATATTCTTTAGTTTAACATAAATTTGTCTGTCACTCATAATTATTAGCCAAGGCTAGAATTATGTACTTACATCAATCATTTTTTACGCTTGCCACACTTTATCATTCCTATACTAAATCATATGAATGACATGCCTATTTTTTTTATTTAATTAGCATTTTAAATAATTACAAAGACAAGATTTTAATATAATTTATGAATATTAAAAGATTTCACGGTTAAATAATAATTTTTGTATATTAAAACATCCTTTGTAACCTTTTTTACATACACCCAGCAAAATAATTTTAGAAATAGTCATAATAAGGCAGGAAAGCATTTAATAATGACATCAAAATTTATATTTTGACTTTCATTTATATACATTAGTTACCCTTTCTCTTATTTAAGTCCCAAAAGAAGAAATTCCCCAAAATATACCATGATTTTTTTTAACAAATTAGGGAGAAAAATGCCATTGCATATGGTGCATTTTTATTTTTAATTGTTTATTTTTCAAAAACTCTTTAATACTACTATTTATTATTTCTCTGACTCTCTCTCTCTCTCTCTCTCTTTTTTCCCTTGAATTACTGAATGAATAAATTACTAAAACAAACAAAAAGAACAAAAAATTACTTTGCAATATTCTACAGCTTGCTTACATGTTTCTTTTATTTCTGACTCTGCTGGATGCCAGTCTGGTGGTCCACTTTCTGTTAACAAGCCCATACCTAAAATAGCTGCATTTACAATTGCTAAATTTTTTTCCTAGAAAAGAATAGATAAATTCAAGTATAAAATAAAATGCAATAAGCAAGCATACAGATAAAAGATTGCAATGAAATAAAAGAAAATAATACATTTTTACTTCCCACCCCTTCTTTCTCCTTTTTGCGTAATTGTCAGCTAATAATATTATAATTATTAGGAATTTTTGTATACTTAATGCCGACAGAAATTCATATATAATATATTTTCTTGAATTTTTGCAAAGATATTTTTGATGGTTTGATTCAGTTTTATAATGCAAGGCCAAATTTTTGATGGACAGTATAAAAATTTTATATTTCTAATTTACTTGAAATTATTCTCTTTTATACTGTTTATATTAGCATTTTAAGTGCTTTGCTGTCCATATTTTTTTGTTTGTTTGTTTTAATTTAGTTAATGCCCCATTTTAACATTACATAAAGGTGTATGTAAAAAAATATAATATAATCATTGAAACCTGTAGAAAAATGTTTCAACTAAATTACAGCAAGCTCTTATATTCCAACAAAATTGGGTCCTTATTTTCAATTATCCTTTATAAAGCAGGGGCTGTCATCAAGCCACAATAATTCTAATGCTTATAAAAATTATTTTATTTTTATTAATTGTAAAAAATCAACTTTCAGTTATGCTACTTAAGCAACTTTTTTAAAAGCATTGACAATTTAAGAAAATAAATACTGGAATCTTGAAACCTGAGTTGAAATATTTTATTTTTAATATTTAATAATATTTTATTTATTCAATATATAAGATTCATAAAAAGATTTTTTTTCCCAATATGTGTTCAATGATCAGTTTAAAATAAGATTTTTCAGAATTTGAAGAATTTTACTCTATTTAAAAGAAGTGTTGTATCTTCTTTGAAATAACAACAAGACAAAATATTTTCAAAAATATCTTTAAATTTTCTAAATTAGTAAAAAATAAATGTTTATTGAAATCGCCTACAAATGTTTATTTATGTTGGTGGGACAATGAGCAAAGGAAATATTAATTTCAAAATTAAATATATAAAGGGATTAATAAGATTTTATTTACTAAGACTAAAAGGAATTATTAATTACAAATCCTAATCTTAGATTTTATTTCATAAGTGAAAATGAATTCTATTGAAAAGAAAAAGATAAATAATACAATAATATAAATAACTACCTAAAAACAAAGTTTAATATTAATCAAAAGCAGTCTGAATATTAATCAAAAATTCAGTATATTGTAAAAATGCCATAGGTATGGAAAGGGGGATATTAACATTACATTACATTCTTATAACATGTATATCACTTACATTAATATAACATGTATATCACATTATTACATTAATATAACATGTATATCACTATTTAACAAAACTAGTCTTTAAATTCATAACAATAAGTTAATAGGGTTTATTTTATTTATCTCAATTTAAATATAGTGATATCTAATTTCACGTTCAGTGACATGAAAACTGCGTTGTGAATGAGTCTCATGGCAGCCAAATAATGAGGATGAAATCTGAAACATTAAACTTCCATCACAGGAAGTTACTGATTCTCCTGCTTCCATCACAGGAAGCAGGAAGATATTGGCCATAAAATCAAATGCAGTAACAGGACCATATGCACAGTGCGTCTTTGGTGAAATATGGTCTCAGACCAATAATCCTCTAGTCCTAATGCTGAGATTTTATTATTAGGCCATTAAAAACTCAAAAAAAATCAATCTGAAGTTTGAGAACATTTTCTTAATATAATAATGCTTTATCAAATTTTCATAAATTTGGGAAAAAAATATTCTTTATCATTTCCCTTGAATTCAGAAACATGATTATACATTGACTTCCATTAAGCATTTTAATTCATTACAATTAAATATCATAAAACTAACTTCTTTTAATACGTTAAATCATATTAACTTCCATTTTAGAAAATTAAATAATAATAGAAAGTTTTTCAACAGAAAATTTGGACTAAAGCTTATATATTAATATCAAAATTACACAGATTTCAAATAAAACATTTTCTTAAATCAATTCAATATTAATAATTTTTTTTCATATGAAAAATGGCAAAAGCAATGTATATTCGACTTATAAGTGTAAACAAAAAAAATAATATCTAAATTTAAAACAATAATTTATAAAAGTAAATAATTGTAAAGTATAAAATATAAAAGTAAATGTAATAAAGTATAAAAGTAAATAAAATTTAATATATGTAATTGAAGAAATTGTTTAAAGTGCATAGAGTGCATACTTTGAAAAAAGACATATATTCTTTCAAGCTGTTGTCAAATAGTGTACAACGACAGTAGGAAAGAACAACATCAATATGCACAGTACTTTTTGCTAAGACTTCCCTAAAAAATATATTGAAAAACAATTATTTCATTTTTGAAACTTAAATATTATTTTAAAACTCTTTACTTTTATCCTGAAAAATGATAATTATAAACATAAAGAGAACAGGCTTTTGCTGACAAAATAATTATGAAATTCATAAGATAGGAAGAAGTGATTGAGTACTATTTAGCATACCAAACAAAAGATTAATCAGTAAAAAAAATAATACATTCACATAAAAAGTTTACATTATCATAATATTTTATTAGCATACCAGTTTTAATGTCTATAAAAAATCTTTTTGTTAGAAAAAAATTATAAAATTTCAAGAACACTTTCTATTATATCAATACAAAAACAAACATTCTTTTGTTACTTCACTAATATCTTATGATATTCTTCCTTCCTATAACCATATTCTTTTATTAATACAGAGTAGTTTATTATAACAAAATCAGTTCTGCCTTAATGTATGTATAAATGTATTTAGCAGGATTAACAATTTTAAGACGAGTGTTTATTTTACTGCTTGTAAATCAAAATCAGACAAACACATAATACCAGGACAGTTGTACAGTTAGCATTGCTGGAGTTTTAAGACAGATTTAATAGTGAAGCATTTTTTTAATATAGCAATTATTCAATATTTAATTGAAAATACTTTTGAGCTTAAATCAATTACAATTTCATTTTTCTTTACTACTGTTGTATCAAAAATAGCAAAAATGATAATTTTTCAATGAAATAGATGAGACAGGAAAAAAAAACATTGGTATAATCTTGTGGAATAGCTAATCATGGTCAATGAAATTGAAATGACACAAAAGGATGGACTAAATACTATTGAAGGAATTTTAAAAGTTTTAAAATTGCTTCAAAAGTATTTAATCCATTCTACAGAGAAACTGAAAATGAGTAGCAAGGGAAGACTCAGTATTTGGATATGATGCTTTTCATGCCATATATAATAAAGCAGCAAAAAAAAAAATTATATGCATGGATATAACATTACTAACATTTTAATACTGTTTTTAATATAGATGTAATTGATTAATTTGCTAATTATGCAATTTTTTTAAAAAAATCTTGAAATATATAGAAATATTATGACAGATAACAGCATAGTAATGATATCTTTTACATAAAAAATGTTCCTTCCTTATCTTTCTAAATTATCAATATTTTCATTGATCTACCATTATTATTTATCATTTAAGTCAGATAACTGAGATTTCATTGCATATATTGTTACATAATCAGTAATAGCATGATTTCTTGAGTAAAATATTTTAAAAAATAAAGTTTGAAATTTAACCAAAAATTTCAAAAATTTTGAAAATTTTATTTCTAATTCACAAAAGTAGTTATTTTAAATTTATATGATTCCATTATCATTATATGCTTCAGAACAAATGAAAATAATTAAGGGCCAAAAAAATTTCACTCATCTCCTACTAACTGCCTTTAACAACTAGCTAGTTCACTGAATTTGACTGCATTCAATTTCAATTAAATTCAATTTCAATTCAAAGTTATTTTAATAACTTTGCATATTGCTTATTTTATACAATATCCTTCCTAATGGAGTCAACTCTCATGACATCAGTGTACCATGAAAAATATACTGTCTTAATCTAATTGTATTATTCATTCATGGTAAAAGTTATGGAAAAAAGATTTTTCCCCTTTATTTATTTTGGAGTCCCACAAAAAAAGTTTTTTTTTTTTTAACTTTTGACATTATTGTGCTCTTAAAATATATTACAGTCCTAATTTATCTTCTAACTGCATTATCCTTACATGATGAATGAAAATGAAATAATGAAGGCCATAACATTCCTTTGTATAATGAAAGCAAGTAAATTTGGTAGCACTTGAGTTCAGTGGGAGTGATATTTCATTTCTAAGCATCTTTTACAATACTGTAACTTCCTATTCCTCACATAAACTGCACTGATAGTAAAAAGAATATTTCTTCCTACTTTAAACAATAGAAGAAAGTCTTGTGATTGATGAAAATAAAAAAAAAATGATTGAATTTCATTGCAATAATAAAAAATGTTGGAAATGACACATAGAATATTTTTTTTAATTTCAAAAACTGATTTTTAAAAAATTGGTATCATTTAAAAAAATTATTTTTGTCAAATAATATTTCTAAATTTTGCAGAAAAATCTAAAATAATGCTTGATTTTTAAATAATTCCAATTCTAATGCAAATTTCAAAAATATCATTCTGCACATTCTCACCCTCCAAAGTAAATTTGTGCCAAATTTGATAGCTCTAAGACAAATGTTCTGACCTTGCAGTGTGCTAAGACTCATTTTCTTTTATTAGTAGAGATATGAATATCATTATTGTCTTTGTATAATTTGTTCTTCATTTAATTGGTTTTGATGAAGAGTAGAGGAAAAATTTCTGCAACTTCAAAAAGTTGCAAATAAAAAATGTTTAACATATCCTGATTTACAACTAAGACAACTGAATGTGATCAATTAAATTTGTTACAGATACATCTGAGAAAATATATTTTCCTAAAGTTTGATTAGAATTAATTTATTTCAATTTCAAAGACTTCTTCAATCATGGAAACTTTTTCATAAGTCATTCACTAAAAGTAATAGACAAAAAGTTGGGTTCTTCCCCAGCCTCACTTCCTGCCCTAATCAGCTGGATTTTTTTTTAATAGATGCTTGTCTAATAGCCAAGAGTTTTTTTTTCTTTTCTTTTTTTTAATAGATGCTTATCTAATAGCCAAGTTTTTTTTTTCCTCTAAATTGTCATTAAATAAATTTTTAATTTTTAAAACTTTTTTAATATATTTTTATTACTAAGACATACACCATATTTTGACAGTTTTGCTAAATTTTTAAGTACTATCATATTTCCATCAATTTGCATATATAAACTAAAGATATTTCACTATTTTTCAAGAAACTTACTTTAATTTGCTCAAGGAATATCCTGTTATTCCAATGAATTTTATTTTACCCATCTCCTTAACTTTTTCAAGAGCAGGTAGTGTTTCATTTACTACAATATCAGTATCTTTTGCAAATTCAACATCATGCACCTAAAAAAATATATGATTAAAAATATTCTTCTAATAAATGGCATGTATTTGCTGAAACTGAAGGTACAAAAAAAATTCTTTAATATAAGTTACATTATAATCAGTTAAAAATATTTTTCTTAATATGTATAATAGAATAGGAAATAAAGAAAATTGCATACACATTTTTACTTTCTATCTTCCTTGTATTTTTATTCAATTATTTATACATTATATCCGATTCACAGTATAAATATATTTTTTACTAGTTGAAACATTAAAATTTATACTGTATATCAACCAATAAAGGTAGTTGTGTGGTGGAATGTAGATTGTTATGATCCATGTAGGAAGCAACAGGACGAATGTTCTTAGGAACATTTCTTTTAATAATCACACTCACACTAAACAAGCACAAACACAAAGACAAGACATTCACGTGCGCGGCTTCACAGTTCAGCATCACATCTCATTCTAATTACAATCACAATGCAATATGGGATGACATATGGGATAGTCTAATCAGGCATCGTCATCTAGTATCCAAAAGAGAAGATAAGAGTAATACAACTGCTACAGTTATTATATAAACCTTTGAAAAATATTTTAACATCCTACTACTAAGATAATAACAAGAAAGCAGAAATTATTTTTCATCACAAATAATTTATACTAACTTCAAAAAAAATTTTTTAGTGGAATGAAAAATTAATTTACTTAAATAATAGTGAATGTAAACAGATAATTGGTAAAAATATAAAAGTCTTACTTGTAAAACATCAATATATTCAACACCTAATCTTTCTAAGCTCTCATCCACACTTTTCAAAGTACGTGAATAAGAAAAATCAAACATGTCTTCAGGCTTTGCACCATATCTAGCAACCTTTGTGGCAAGATAATATGTATGACGTGGAATATGCTTTAAAGCCTACAAATAAGAAATTACAACTACTTGAATTGACAGAATGAATTAAATACCAATTATCTTAATGGTAAGTAAAAAATGACAATTTAAATTGAATTGATAATAAAATTGATCATTTATAATCACTCCACACCATATTAATGGAGTGGTAGCATCCCACACATTTCCAATTTTGATTAAGCATTCATGATCAGTCCAGAGAAGCTTCACTATACCCTTAAAGAAGACTTGGTGAAACTCTCTTACCAGTAATAGTAGGTTAGAATATACAGTGAGTTCCTCCTTCCACACATCCCGAGCTTCAAACTTGCTATTGCAGTCAGCGAGTGCCAAATCCAAATGACACAATAAAAAAAAAAAAAAAGGGATTATTATGGGGAAAAATTTTTAAAAATTTTTTCTGACTTTTTTTTTTTTTTTTTTTTTTGCATTGACACTGGATTTTGGAATGATACCACTCCATTGGTATAGCATGTAATGACCGTAAATATCAGGTTCCATATAATTATTTAGTGAAATTTCAAAAAATTTTACTTTATATAAAAAAACTGAAATTTTTACATACAAAATCAATCATTTAAAACACATTAGAAAGTTTTTATTTTAAAGCTGCACAAGCAATAAAAAATATTTATATTCTAAAATTACTATTTACTATTTGTAATAAACAGAAATGAAAGTCAACATAAAGGCAGAAATAAAGTGATCAAATGATTAAACAATCAGATTTCAAAAATTAATTTCTCAAGAATTTTAAATCTCAACTTTTACTATGCATAGAATATGGTCATATTAATAAAACCAAAATGGCAAAAGTTATTACAATATTCTTTATTAATATTTTAACATTTTTTATTATTAATTATCTCATCAATTTATTGGATTTTGTTAAATGCCACATTTTTTCCATCTCCCAGTGATAATATAGGTTCCATACATCCTAGATAAATATATATATATATCATTATTTTAACAAAAAACAATTTATAAAAAAAGATTTCATTATTTAAAGATGAAAAATGTATTTAAAGATTACGGAAAAGTCGGTCTGGCGAGTGTATGGTGAAAAGTCCAACAGGTTCAGTAACAGGAAATATAACACAGATGAAATGAATAAAAACAACACTTGAAAAAATCAACAATACATTAGCAGCAAATCAGTAATAAACAACTGTAACAACACAATGACATCAGAGAGAACTTGCACTAACTTTTCCAAGTACTATTTCTGCTTTTCCTTGACCATAATAAGGTGCAGTATCCACATAGTTTATTCCACTTTTGATACCCTTAATAACTGTTTGTATTCCATCTTCTTCTTCTGGTGTACCATAAACTAAAGCCAATTCAGATCCACCTAGAACAGAATGAAATAATTTTATAAATGCAAGTTTTTAAAAACTCTCTAAATAATTTCAAACTTTTTCTTTTCTTTTCAGAAGATTACCTAAATGTTTAAATATGTGGAAATTTAAGTTGAAGGTAAAATATTAGAAATAAATAAGAATTTCATAAATTTACAATTAAGTTAAATTTTCATTCTAGATGGTTAATTTCATGTTTATGATTTTTAATATTGAAAATAAAATTGCAATATGGAAACAAGTCGTATTTACTATAAAAATTAAAGGTATTAGTGTATTAATTGCATGCAACTGATGAATTTTTTTGGCTTAGCTGCATGCCATTAGAGAACAATTAGGCCTAAACTCGTGTCATTTCAAATATAGTTAATGACATGACATCTTTGGCAATTTCGAGGCAATTAATCAATAACATGTTGTTCATATACAAGTACCGAATGACATGTCAATATAATAAATAATAATAGAAAATATTACATATAATTAGCATGAACAAAGTATCAATGACTTGTAACATAAAGCCAAAGTAGCTTCTTTGCCTTTTATAAAAAATTTTGATTTTCAAGATAAAAAAATAAATTTAAAAAAAGGCACCAGTTGGGTTATTATAATTAATCATGGATTATGTAAAATAAATAATAATGTTTTCAAAACCTCAGTTTCATTTTTAAAGTTCAACCCACTTCTGTTAAATATGTTTTAATATGGTTCCAATCCAAATTCAATGTTTTGATATTAAGCCAAATAAAATATAAATGATTATAATAATAGAGAGATATTATATTACAGAAGTTTTAAGATTCAAAATAAAATATTCTGATAATTTTTAAACTTGCGTGTTCCTTTATTTTTTTCCCCCCATTCAATTATGGTTTTAAGATATTTCAAACTTCTTCCTGAATTATAGTTCAGAACATATTTATTTTTTAAGAAATTAAAATACATATAATTACTTTGGTAAAGTATCTTGTACAAAAAATATTTTAACTATAAACAACAAATTGTGACAAAAATAGCTTACAATCCTTAAATGAAATCTTTATATATTCATTTATTATGAATATTGAAATTTCCATAAATTTGTATACAAAATAAATCAAACATATATTTTGGTATTTAGGTACTTTCAGTTTCAAAGGCATTTATAAAATTATGACTGATTAATCAAAAGTCGAAAAATTCAGCAATCTGTAAAATCAACTTTAAATATCAGAATTTAACTACAGTACACTCATAAGTATCCAGCCAGAAGGGCAGACCGGATAATTAATATAAAAGCCACATAAGTCAGAGTTCTGTGAACTCATTTCTTTGCCCACCAATACCAGAAGACAAAGTTTTTACCCTAGAACTCATTTTTATAATATTTTTCTCATTTCTTATTGAATACTAAGCCCTCCATTTATCTCAAGCCACATAAAATGTGAATGAGGCTGCGGCCCGGTGAATCATAGAAATAGTTGCCAGTAACGTGTTGAGTTAAAATTGAAGATATGACTCTGTACTTGTAGATTATATATGTTTATATATTGCACTGCATGTTTCAAGAATTTATTAGAGAAAAATTAAGTTAAAGATATAAACTATCCACATTTTAACAAATGTCCACATTTCCTCTAATTTTCACTGTGGTACACTTAAAAAAAATTAAGCAAACCAAAAGAACAATTTACGAATACTGTACGTACTGTACAGTTATAATCAAGAACAGTGGCAACAACTGAGCTCCATTACACACTCACGAAATACTGAGCAAGGAGCAAACTCTTTTCCTGTCACAACTTGTATTTTGCACACAACACATAGCAAGATTCAATGCCTATACCAATTAGGTCCGCTTTCAATGTTTAGGCAATGTTGCCAAATCAATGCCTTGCCTTCTTCATTTAATTATGATAAAATAAAACTAAACCAGATAGCATAGAAACTAGAGGGTCGTGAACATTATACTCGAGAGTGTACTGTAAATTAAAGAATACTAAAAATAATATTCTGCAAAGACAAATGTTTGAAATAAATTTATAAATATGTTTTAGAAAATGGAAAATACACATTATTATTTGCAATAAAATATATAATATGTTTATAACAAAAAGTTGTCCATAAAGATAAAGAGATCTTGTGATATCTGACAAAGTTTTATTTTGTCAAATTAGAAAACAAAAAAAAAGTAAAATTTGACTGTTTTGTTCTTTTTAAACATGAAATTTGCAAATAAATTTTCATCAGATACTTTCTTTTTAATCATTTAAAACAGTTAAATCATATCTTTGGTTAAATTTCTTTCAGGAATCATTATGGTTAATTGTGTTCAATTTTTTGGTTGATTAGAATGATTGATTTTTTTTTTTTTTGAGTGGTATATTTGTTAGTTCTGAAAAGAACAATTTTTATTGAATACATATTATAGAATGATAAAATGCACACAAAAGAAATAAGATACAGTAATAATTAGAAACAGTATAAAAAATCATTGAATTCAACATAGGCATTATTATAATCCTATTATACTAAAATGATCTTTCATGTTTCAAGTCACTTTTCTTTTTCTGCTCGATGGATTACATTAAATGAGAAGAAGCATACAATCATAATACTTGTTTTACGAAAATAACAATTTTTTACCAAGTCCTAGAAGAGAAACATCCAAACCAGTTTTTCCAAATGGAACATAAGTCATGCCATCACAAAGCAAATCATCATGAAAACCTTCCTGATATGTTGGCAATCTTTTAAAGGCTTTCTCTCTGTAAGAAAAGGAAAATCAATATAAGTTACATATATATGCAAACTAAGAAATTAATATTTACAAACCTCCTACTCTTGAATTAATACAATTGGGTAGTGGTAAGCATAAACAATGTAATAGTTAAAATGAAAGGTAATGTTTTTTTACTTATGATAGGGAAAAAGCCATGTTGAAATTTTTAAACATCATTACGTATAAAATCTAACCTAGTAAGTTTACCAAATTTTAAAATATTTAAGGATTCCTTAAATATTTACTGGAAATGGTCTATACATTAATGAACTTATTAAAAGTTTGATATAATTGTAATAATATTAAACAATTAGGATTTTATACCCCTTCAGGAAATGAATTGTCCCTCTCCTAATTACCCTTAAGTAGTGGTATATTTGCCAATAAACATACTAGACAGCTTCCTATGGCCCCTGAGCTGAAGGGGGGTTATAAGTTGGATGATAAAAAATATCTTATTAGGTTGTCAAACAAATAAATTAGGAAAAAATAATAGCTTCTATGAATTAATATTTATGCATCACCAAATATAACTGTTCAGATTCCTAACCATTTAATTATAATCAATTACAATAGTATTTATAAAGATAATCTGCTTATATAATAGAGGATACCATATATTCACAAAATAAAATAAATAAATTAGAGAATATATATTAACAAAAGGTCACCAAAATAAAATGAAAAATCCTCAATATAAAGTTGCATTAAAAATATTAAACTACATTGACCATTCATTAAAAGGTAGGCCTCAAACAATGTACTGCCAAGGGCAACAAAATATTTAAATCCATCAGTATCTAAAAGGAGCCAAGAGTTCACATATCTTATTTTTCAATGCTTAGAAAAGCCTGAATCATGAGAAAATATTGTTTTCCTTCCATATCCATATTCCCATTTTAATAGCAGTTTGAAATTTCTATTAATGATTGTTAATTACATACAAAAATTTGTAGTTAGATTTTTAGTATGCAGAAATTGTGGAAGTCACTGAAGTTAACAAGCTACTTAATATAGCAGTGATAACTTGAAAATTTGCACATTTGGAATTTTTTTTATATTTGTTTTATACATTTGGGATTATTTTTAAATAAAAGTATAAAAGATGGCACCAAAAAAAACTATTGGTGCCTATTACAAACATGTTACTTAGAATCTTCAGATATATATGATTCTCAGAATAATTAAACACTATAACTAAACTTAATGGCATGTCTAATAGTTTAATATGAATTATTTTCATGTTCAAGAATTTACTGATTTTTTTTTTAAACAAATGCTATTTTACATAAATTCTTACAATATATTTTTGATTTAATGATGGAAGAAATAGTTCACCAGAATACAGTGAACATTTTTATAGCCTTCAAATTCCTCTTTATATAGATTTAACTTATTAAAAATTTCTTCCATTTGATATATTTCAACCTCAGTAGATCAGTCTCTTTTAGTTTCTTAACATTTTTTTTCAGTAAAATTAAAGATTCATCCATAGTATTTTTTATTCTAATTTTATTGAATTATCAAGGTATTCACAAGGCATAAAACGTAATATTTATAATGTTTAATTATTTACTGATTAATTATTTAATGTTTAAAGCTCCTTAGATGATTACAATACTACAATAATATAGGCATATAGTATAATATAGTATATAATAATACTGCATTGAATTTCTGGGTTATGTTTTGTTTTTATTTTAAAGAATATCATACTTCAAAGAACTGTCATAATTTACAGAATACTTCACAAGCTTATAATTTAATGCAATTGAAGTCATTAATTATTCTAATTTTAACATAAGAGTTCAAGTTTTATTTACAAATTTATAAAATTATATTTAGTATACAGAAAATTCTTTTGGTATTTCATTTGTTGCTTGATTCAAAGTTTTTTATAACTAATATATTATATATTGCAATATATAAAAATCATACATAATTTTATTATAAATATAAGGATGAATTAATTCAATCCTAAATAAAATAATTTTTCAAATTAAAAATAAAATTTAAAATTATGAAAATCTTGTTACTACTCGACAGTTCATCACTTAACAGGTTAGAACATTTATCTCACTTTTCAATTTAATGTAAGAAATAATAATAATAATAAATTTTTAAAAAATTCAAAATCAATAATGAATTTTTCTTTCACAAAAGAGGTATGAGTATGTAATCGCATGGTAAAGAATAGTTCTGAAAAAAATCAGAACTATTCATTTTTTTTTCTCCCTTCCTATTAAAAAATTTGGAAACTCAAGATAGGTGGTAGTGTTTGTTAAATAACAATTTGCTTTACTATATAAAGACTTTTTAAAAAATAAAATTTCATATAAGTAATAGACATAATAACATGGTAGAAGAAATAATATATGTGATAAATATTTGATAAAATAATAAATTAGAATAATAAATTTTGTATACAGGAAATAACATGCAAAATAAATATTATGTGAAATAAATTTTAAATCCCAAATTTAAAAAACAATATATCAAAATATTCATTTTTAGACAATATAAATAAAAGTTCCAAATATCCCTCCTTTTTCCCTTTTAAGGAATTAAAAATAAAAATTTCAAAACTAAGATATTCTATTAAATTTGTTAATTTGCAATACTAAATAAATCATTTAAATTAAATTTTGTAGATTTCCTTTTAACTTCTATAAAATGAATTAAATAGTTAAAATTTTGAAAAGCTAATCTAACTTTTAATATTTTAGTGCCACTTAAAACATGAATTATTAACAAAATTAAAAATTCTTTATTAATTTAATTCTTTACATAAAACATAAATATGCAAAATGCCTAAAAGACAAAAAAATTCTTTATTTAATTGAAATATGAATATTTGTTTATTAAAATTTAATTTACATTTTATACCTTGTAAATATGGAAACGAATTAATTTTCCAAATTTATTACATCAAATTTCGCATAAAAAACCATACTTTGCAAGACAAAAAAGCTTTGAAAAACATGAAACACTTTCACTACAAAAAGTGAAAGCATTTGAAATGAATTTTAAAGCTTATTTCAAAAAGATTTTCATAATCGAACTTAATTTTATGATCCAGTTTTCATCCATTTTTTTTTCATAAAATATGTTTTCAAAGTTAATACAAATATTTAAAACAATCTCATGAATCTGAATAAATAATATAATCAATTAAAAACAATACTTAACAAATTGCAAGACATTCTCCGAAATAAAAAAAAAAGAAAGAAAAACAAGTAAAGCCTCAAGAAACAGGATTTCAGACCGATTTAGGATTATGTTTCATTCACTTAACTCGTGATTTTATAATAAAAAAAAAGTTAAATAAAAAAAATTATCAGTGCTTACGAAGAAGAATGACCTTGGGATAACAGCCTTTGTAGCTAAATATCCCTTTATCCCCATAGAGCTGATATCTCAGCTCTATGTTAATCCCCCTCTTTCAAACAACAATGACCTGTTTGATTTTATGAAGTTCATCAAAAGATTACAGAAACATTTAATAAAGCATTTTTTTAATTCATACATAGTGTTTCTTTATTATTTATTTTACACCACTCCATGTTTTCGTACGATGATGAAATGCGTTTTTATCACACAACGAACTTCGCACCATAAAATGAATCCGAGTCTATCCATCTATCGACACCAGCCCCTCCAACTACCGGCAATCAATTAGTTGAAGTTACAGAGTGTTTTTACTGGTTTTGCTATATTCAATCAATTAATTAAAGGAAGATGGAATAATAAATAAGATTGTCAGATTTTCATTTATATACCTGCCGCTTTAACTACCGTCTGGTTTGGCGGGTATCGCATACGTGATTTCATTTAAACAACTCAACTCAAGGATTTCTGAAAAAACACAAACTGTAATTTAAGGAAATTGATTCGAACATTTTCTATTAAAATATTAGTTTCATTAGCAAATTTGCCTATAATACTGAAACTAGTAGTTTCATATCAGTTTTAAGGATTAAAAGTATCTGATGTTCTAGCATTTCGATCGTTAGAAAAGTAGTATTTATTTATTTAGTCGATCTTGAATGATGATGCAACAGAAAAATTATGTTAAATCCCAATTGAATCTTCTATTTGTAACTTAATCTAAATGGTTTCTTCAACAAAGTATTTCTCAATTTCAAATATTAATACTCATTAACCTGTTCTGTTTGAAAAGCCAGTAATAACAGAAGGTAATAACAAAAGTCACAGGGATAAAAAGCAGAACTATTCAAATTGAAGTTTTGTATGTACTGAATGAAGAATGTACAATAGCTGCCATGATTACTTCGCAGTTAAAGAATTTTGCTAACAACTGAATTGGGTAAAATCAACTATATTTTTATGACATCAAAGGAAAAGAATTTATGTACTTACCACCTCAAAGATGTCAATAATTTATATAAAAATTAACTATGAAAAATCCATTAATGGTTGCTTAACGTTTTTCCTTAGATTGTTTTATTCTTTAACAGTTCGCTTGTATAATATTTATATTTAATATTATTTTTAAGTTGTTGCGAACAAAGTTGCACATCGGATTTTAAAATATCATATGCTGCATTCATATCGATGTTCTTAGGGGGGCTCGACAGTATTTAATTTCTTCTCTTTCTATTTTTTTTAATGTTATCTCCATTAGAATCATCACCGTTTATTCCTTGTCCTTGTTCATACAAAGCTCACGAATTTCCAAACTTTTAGAGGCTGTAAATTTTCGGCTGCACCACATAATGCCATTGATTTATTTTAGGTAAACTTTTATAAAAGATGTAAATTTTATTTTTACTACACACAATTAGGTTCTTTTCCTATCCACTTTGTTTTCATAATTCAACTGTAGGCAATAGCGGTTTATAGTTTTCACTATTCAACAGATTTCAAGTCAGACATAGCAGTATAGTTGTTCGTTTAAACTAATATAGACCAAAGTAGACAAAAGATGCAAACTTCTCCCAGAAAAAATATAATCCCATTTGTTTAATTACAAGAGGCGCAAGTAATTTTACCAGTGGCAAATGAAGAACGTTCGTTTCTCTATTTCAAACCTTACAACATTAACTCGCTATAATCATAAACAACTATTTTTGTATACATTTGAAAACATTGATTCAGTAGCAGAAAAATTTAATAATAGAAAGAGAATGATAACATTAACTATGATCATATTAAGCCGTGTCCATTATATTTCAAAATTTGTGTAATGCATCAGCATATCATTCAATAAAAATTTCTCCGATTCAGTAAAAGCTATAACATAATATAAAGTGTTTAAAATTGAGAAAAATTTTTAAAAATTTAATCATTTCTTACTTTTGAAGTTAAATGTTAGTAGCAATTACCACAGTACAGAAATCTGTTCATGACTAGCAATCAGCTGTTAATTAGGCTTAATGATCGCTAAAAATGAACGCTGTGTGGATGGGTAAAAATGTATATACTTGAAGCGTTTTTTAAATTTTAATAAATTAAAAATTAAGCAGAATTTTGCCGTTTTTCAGTGATAACTTTTTAATAGATGTACGAATTTTGGCTAAATTTGGGCAACTTTCAAGAAAAAATGTTCCCTGATTTGCAATAATAGATTTATATTGTTTCCCTGAAATTCAATTCAGGGTTTTTTTTTGTTGTTTGTTTGTTTGTTTATCAAATATTTTATTTTTCTCCATTACTAAATTTTCTCCATTTTCTTCCCTGGATTCTGTTTAATATCTGCGTAGTTTATAAGACAAATAATAAAGTGAAAATACATTATCAAGAAATTTAGAAGATAGTTGAACTAAATATTTATTTTAATAGGCTCATGATGTTATGGGATCGTTTCTATTAGAAAAGTTCATGCATATAATGCAAAGAGTAAGTAAGACAATTTAAATGATATGACTTTAATGTCGAACAATTTGGCGAAATCTTAGATGTGAAAACATATCTAAATGATTTGCCCAAATCAGCTGGTTATCAAAGGCGACTAGTATACAATAGTTCAAAATGTATACTTTACTTTGAAACTCAATTACTCATTTTTGTAGAACATCATTTTTATCAATACAATTTTTTTCAACGAAAAGTGTCGAAGCAGTGTGAAGTGTTTAAAAAGTTCCTAATATTTCAAAATTTTTACTTATTATTGTTATTATTAATGCCATCTTCAATTGATAAAAATTGAACTTAAAATAGTTTCTTAATCAACGAGTTTCCATGGTTGTAAATACTGAGAGATAATTTTTAAGCCATAAATACACAAATATCTTTCTTCTATTAAAAAATCTACCATCAAGACTTAGAGAAATTAGTAATAGCCGACAGTCCTGATGTAATTTTCTTTAAAGCTTTAAAGTTTCCTTGTCTGTGCTAGCGCATGATTTCACTAATTGTGAATAAAGTAACTGATAGATAAAATCGTTTTAAATAATCATTTTTTTTCACTTTTTTAGAAAATAAGCAAAAATAAGCGTGAAGCTACTTAGTGAATCGTAAAAGGCTAATTGAAGAATGATGAGATTTTCACTATTTTAGAAAGAATAACGCTTTTAAAAAATTTATTCAATCATTAGAGAAACAACATATTTGCTAATAAAAAGGCAAGAAACAATAAATGAAGGATATAAAATTTATTTTATTACTATTATTATTATATTAGCCCAAAAAATATTATAATATCCCCACTACGCTGTTCGATATTCTGAATGCCACTCAATATCGTAAATATATCGTGACAATATTGTAAGGTTCATGGACTATTAGCATATTTGTGTGTATTTGTGTATGGAGGATTATTTTGCACTGTTTGTCATTGCGTTCAATAACCTTCAATAGTATTTAAATGACTTCGTTTTTTAAAGATAAAAATTAAAATTATATATATAAATATAAAACTATATAGTGTAGATTAATACTTTTCTTTTAAAGAAATACATGTTATTATTGTTCTAAGATCTGTTTAAAAATATAATGAATCAATATCAGTTATCATTACTTCTAATGAAAACGTAGTGGGACACTGCTTCTGAAAAACGTTAGCATGAATGCAATAAATAAATAAAAACATACTGAAGTTTTCGAATGTGTAATTCATAAGTTATAAAATAAGTACAATTATAATCAAAATGATCCTACTCTGTACTCAAACTGTTCTGGTAGCATATTTTTTGACATACGTTATTTCAATAAAGAGAAAAAGAAATTTGCAACAAAAATTAATAATTAGCATTTTGATCATAAAGCGAAAGGATGGCGTATATAGAAGAAAAAAAGTTTGAAAAACAAAACTTTAATCACATTATTTATTCAATGTGCATTCCACATGCGTCAATCACGTGTTCAACAGCAAAACAAAATGGGTCTTGAGAAATTGAAGCAACATTGTGCATTATTTTTTTTTTCAATTCAAGCAGAATCCATACGCTTATTACATATTTATGATCCTTCATGTATCCTCTCAGCCAGAAATCACAGAGATTCACGTTTGAAAAAACGGAAAGATCAAGCAGTCAGAAAATATCTCGAAATTATTTGATCATCTTCAAAAAGAGCATGAAAGTGTTCCTTTATTTGTCGGACAATATGGGGTGTTGCACCCTCTTGCATGAAGATAGTAGTCCCTGAGTATTCATGTTCTTTTATGGTAGGAAGGACTTGCTGCTGCAGAAGTTCGTAATAACGGGTATCCATGATGGAGCCCTTTTTAGACTCCTGAGCATTGCTCTCCTCAAAAAAAAAAAAAAAAAAAAAAAAAAAAGATTAAAAATGAAATCAGTAGTAAAATTACATCCTACAGTAATGTAATCAAAATTCAGAGTCTGTCCATTAGCAGTATACATATGGGACAGCTCTCAATATTCCCTACCCTATCTAGGATAAAACATGCCTCGTCTGATCACAAAATATAGCAATACTTACTAATGATGATTTTGGCCAAAAAACGGTAAATAAAATAAGGCATTATTCTGAGAACTGAGGTTGCAGCTTTTATATAACGTGGACTTTATATGGTTACAATTTTAAAGTGTTTCGCAAAGCCTTTCTTATCGTAGACAAAGGGAGAGATAAATCACCTGAATCACATGCCAAAGAATAATGAAAACCGTAGTTCTCTCAATCGCAGAAACAATGACTTTTTCCACACTTTTATTTGAAATTCGTTTCTATCCTCTTCCTGATAGCACATTCCACTTTCAATCTCTTCAAATTTAGTAATAATGTTTTACAATCCATTCTTTAACATAAGCGCTTTTCACAAACATTTCAACCATTGAAATTCTTACAGTGCAGCTATAACATTACTATAGTTAATACTATACTTAGATAATAGTTACTATAGTTAGATAAAGCAACTTGATCGGTAAATCTCGATCTTTCTTTTCTAAAGGCATAATGAAGAATGATTTTACTGCAGACTGCTGGCCTTTTTAAATGTTTTCAATTTCTACATCACATGAATAACACCATTTAGTGTCAAAACTTAAATTTCTTCCATATTATTTTCAGCCAATGCTTATAAAACGCAGTAACTAAGTTTTAGTGGAGTCGTATGTCAACCAGTCCGTTCTGGTTGACATACAAGTCATGTATGACAACCAGAAGGGCCGATTTAATTATAACCACAATATTTATAACGATATACTTACCTAAAAAATGCAACTTTAGCCTTAATAAAGAATATAAGAATAATCTACAAAGAAAACTTTGAATTCATATTACACTCAAAATACCTTAGAAACTACATACTATAATCTCTCCATATAAAACGCTAATGTACATGACACAGAAATCGCTGTTATTACATATTATCCGATGACAAAAGTCAAATGTAAATAAGCCATCATACAAATTACAGACTGCTTTAGTGACTGTTCTTACAGTCAACATTGAATTCAATGTTTTACTTAGCTAATCAATGAAGCTGCAAAATATTATTATTATGCTCGGAAATTAATTTCATTTTTTCAAAACAGAGGATTTAATTGTATTTTTTCAATTCCTACAATTAGCTCTCTCTCTCTCTCTATATATATATATATATTGTTCAAATTTTCAATCGTTAATAAAGTTACTTTTTATTCATCCACTCAAGTTCAAATACATTTTTTTAAACTTGTAGTGGATGACACTTAATGTTAATACAGTTTTTTTTAAAAAAAATGTTAATTAATTAATTAAATTTTTCCAGTAATTTCTATTTGGTCGCCAAATCCGTTGCCAAGTTTGTCATCATTTTTGTAATTATTTAATAAAAAGTAACTAAAATAATAATAAAAAAATCGTTGACCTAAGTAGGAATTGACTTAAAAATTTTTGTTTTATATATTACTTGCTAATTTCTCACTGAAGCCGCATGATCATTATACATTTTGACAGCTGATATAGCAAGGCTTGCTTGTGAAAATGTTATATTGATTCTTGCACTAGATTTAGCTGGTATCCTTTTAAATATGGAAAGTGAAAAGCAGCACTTTTGGCGTATTTCTTTCTTTCTTTATTACCTAAAAGGTAAAAATGATGTTCAAGCAAGGAAAAAAAATATATTATCCGATGTGTATGGAGATGTATTGACAGAATGCCTGCGCCAAAACTGGTTTGCAAAATTTCGATCCGGCGATTTTGATGTTGTAGATGCATCACGTTCTGGAAGACCAATTGAAGCTGATGAAGGCACAATAAAGGCATTAATTGATGCAAACCAGTGAATAAATACTCGTGAGATAGCTGAAAGATTAAATTTATCGAATTCGATCATTCATGACAATTTGAAACGCCTAAGTTTAATCTGAAAGCTCCACATATGGGTTCCTCGTGTTCTTACGGAGAGAAATTTGTGCCGTTGCGTTGACGTCTGTGATTTGCTTCTCAAACATCAAGAAAATGATCCATCTTGGCAGCGCATCATCACTGAGGCGAAGAAATGAATTGACTACAACAATGTTAAACGCAAGAGATAAGGAAGTAAAAAAGGTACTTCAAAAGCCAATATTTACTCCCCCCCCCAAAAAAAAAGGCAATGTTATCTGTTTAATGGAATTTAAAAGAAAAAAAAATTTTTTTTTGAGGTTTTACAGAACAGCACAACGTTTAATTCTGATTGTACTATCATCAACTGGACAAATGGAATGATTCACTTAAATAGAAAAGACTAGAAGGGGGTCAATTCACGGTCACGTGTCATGTACCAAACAAATCGCTTCTGTTTAATTTTCAACCGTTCTGCGCATGTCGGGATGTCTGCCGATAACGTTGATGAAACCATTCTTTAGTAAATGTTCAATCAATTCAAATCAATTATTAAAAACTTCCAATTTGTTTTTAAAAAATATTATTTTGAATTATTTTTTCCAAATTTTGGTATTTATAAAATTTTATTTCTTATATTAAAATTTTAATTAGTATTTTCAATGGAATTATTGTTTTTGCATAATTAATTAAGGTCGCTTTTTAATTCGTTTGGTGCTGCTTTATTTTTTCCTTTCCCTTACCCCCAATTTTTATACAAACGATACATTTTGACAAATGACTATTACAGTGTTTTTGAAAAATTACATATGTTCTTTTTTTACATATTATTGAATGTTGAATCTTATAAATAAATTATTACTCTTAGATAAGTTAATATTGTTACGAATTTTCCTGGCCGGGGTTCGTTTGGATAGTGGAAGTTATATGGTGTGTAAAGAATGCTCAATCAGCAGGCAGAAGTAGAATAAAAACAACGACATTTACACGAAGACACACAGGACAGCACAAAAACGACAACTATATACAGCACAGAAGACAATTATCTTCAACCGAGACGTGTAGCATACAACAAGAATCTACTGCAGACAGTAGCGCACAGGTCAGTTCAGCACGAGCTTGACTCCGCCTACTCCGCTCTGTCGGTTACGACTCCTACTGACTGACTTCGTCGACTTAGACCTCGCTGCTCTCAAACTCGAACTCCCCTGTCGTCTACCTTCCTCTGGCAGCTGCGGCTGCTTCCTTTTATAGGTCTCGGAAGGCGGGGCTAGAAGCCTCTCGGTTCCTACTGGACGGATTGGGAAAATTCTCAAAATTTCGGGTATTATCTATTTTGGCGCCAAAGTCGCCAAGCTCTGGGACCTCCGACGCGCCACCTGGACTCTGTCCCATTCAGATGACTGTAAAACTTTCTTTCTGTTGATGGAACAAACTATGCTGGGAAGCCGAATTGCAGGTTTATAACAATATTTAAAAGCTTACTAATAAAATTATTACATTTTTTTTCTTATGTAATGATTTTTATTAATATTGAGACTTTGATGTTTTCAGTTTGCTGAGAGGAAAGAACATGAAATTCAAATTAGTATATATTAAATTATGTTTACAATTTCAAATTAGGAAATATAAAAGGTATAGATACCTTTTTTTAAATCTATGCAACTTATGAATCAGTTATTTCATTTCAATTTTTAGATATCATTAAAGAAAAACAAACAAAATTACAGTTTCATATTTTTTATTTACACACTACAAATATATATAGAGATAGATAAAATATATATACGGTAATTATTTGAAAAAATGTGATGAAATGGATGTTTCAATGTACTCACTAATTCAAAAAACTAAAAAATTATTTATCAACATTTATTTTTCTAGACACTTAGAAAAAATATAAACACAGTATGACAAGAATGTCAATGTAAATGATGAAATCAATTTTATTCAACAGCAACATTCTAAATACTAAACAACAATTTTTTTTTTATCACAAATAAAAACATTATGTTGAACAATATACTTTTAAAGCAGAACCTTTATGAAATTTTTTTTAAATGTCAAAGTTACATTGATAAAAATTACATTGAATGAATATCATAAAATAAAACACACAATACAGTAAATTTAATAAACAAGAATAAGGTCATGATATATATATACAGAGAGAGAGAAGTTAAATAGGATATAAAGATGAGTTAGAAGAAACACTTTTATGCTTTTACAGAATTTTATAATTCAAAATTGATTTGTTAAAAAAATAGAAGAAAAAAAAAGTGAAACATACATGTAGCAATGAAGTTAGGAATAAAAATTATATAATAAATGCTGATATGGAAATTGATTTTCAATGAAAAGACCTTTATTTATTAAAACAGAAATTGCTGAGGTGCACATTGGTATAACATGATATTATGATAACAGTCAATTTCAGTTTAAATACAATAAACTATTGACATTTCATTTTTTACAATAGAAAAGTTGTTTGATATAAATTCATTTTGAATCCATCACAAATCTACAAATGTAATTAGAAAACTAGTAATAATGCTTTCTGGAGTCATCCATTGTGCTCTTTTGTTATTAAGCATGATTATCCAGCAGTAACTGAATTACTAAAAGATGAAGAAAATTTTAAGGTTCATAATAAAAAAGTAACACCTCATAATGCATTTTATTATAATGCCAAAAACTAAAAATCAAATGCAAAAATTATTTGACGGTAATTAATGGTTTTTATACTTAACTAATTTATATACTTAATTAAATGACATGTGTTTTCAAAACCTTAATATATATATATATATTTCTTATATATAGCATTTAATTTATCAAATTAAGAGCACGTTTAATAAAATACATCAATTATATATATATTATAACAGTCAATAAGAAAATTCGATTTTCAGTAGTTAGTCAAGATTTCACTTATTAAATAAATCTTTAAGAAATTTATTCACTTCCATTTAAGTTTAACATTATAGCAGTTGTTATTTTTGCAACAGGAGTTTGTTTACTTACATTAATTAAATTTAGATAAGATTTTTTAGAAAATGCAATGTAATATTCATGTAAACATTTTAAAACCTTCTACGCATATTCAAAATTATCAGAAATTTCATCAAATGTGAATTAGAAATGCTCTCACGATTTTGTTTGATTGCTTTTATTGGCAAATCGCTTACCAAATTCTTTTTTTCGAAGAATTTTTCTAAAAAATTACTGAAATATTTGCGATTACTGAAATTCCATTTACGATTTAATAAATGAACACACATTGAATGAATTCTTCAAAATGATCGAAGCATATTACCGACTTCGAAGGCTTGAAAAAATCTATATGAAAGGTACTAACCCTAGGCAGGATTGTTGAAAGGAAAATAAGAAAACATTTTATCATGACAGTCACTCTTGTGTTTCGCATTAAAAAAAATCCATCAGCACACCAGTATTTCCTCTTTTAACACATAATCAGAGGAAAGAAAATGACTCAAAAATTATAACTTCAAATGTAAACAAAAAAATCCGCTTCATACTCGGCGGGGAACGTAAATGGCAGACTAATCGACGAAAGCAGTGCGGATGAAACTTAAATGCCATGCGCGGATAGCTCATGACATGTGACTTTTACGTCACATGAATTGACCCCATTGATCAATAGAAAAGGTGTAGTGAAAGGTAATGCGATTCCTTATATAAGTTTGGTAACTCGCCGAAAGCTTTTATAGTTTGGATAGTATATATTGCGGCACCCACTATATTCTCCACATGTGCATTTTCTGATTATTATTTGTTCCGATGTTTACAAAATGTTTTAGAATGTAAAAACTTTACTTGAAATGAGGAGGTCAAAAATCACATGAATAAGTTTTTGAAAATAAAGAAGAAAAATTTATGAGCGTAGAATTCTACTACTGTCAGAAAGATGGCAAAAATAGTATTGGACCAAAATGGGCGATATATAATTCAATAAAATATTTATTCACCATAAGAAAATCGTCTTTCATTTTCAATAAGAAAAAACGAAGTAACTTTTCAAACAGTCTAGTTGAAAAGTTCTGGAGATGGTTCGCCATGTCACCAAAAAGTACATTCATTCAGAGGAAACAAAACAAAAACATCAAGAAATATACTTCGGATATAAAATTTAATCGAGCATAAAAATAGACTTTACCGTCGCCAGATGGGTATTCATTGTGACTTGCCTAAGGAAATGGGGTCAATTCATGTGACGTAAAAGTCACATGTCATGTACTTCTTGCGCATGGCATTTAAGTTTCATCCTCACCGCTTTCGTCGATCAGTCTGCCATTAACTCCGCCAAGTATGAAGTGGATTTTTTGTTTACATTTGAAGTTATAATTTCTGAGTCATTTTCTTTCCTCTTATTATGTGTAAACAGCGGAAATACTGGTGTGCTGATGGATGCATGCTTTAATATGAAACACAAGAGTGACTGTCATGATAAAATGTTTTCTTATTTTCCTTTCAACAATCCTGACTTAGGTTGATAACTTTGGTATAGATTTTTTCAAGCCTTCGAAGTCGGTGATATGCTCCAATCATTTTGAAGAATTCATTCAGTGTGTGTCCATTTATTAAATATAGCTGTTGCAGTAATTTGTTAGAAAAACTCTTCGAAAAAAGAAATCGGTAAGCGAGTTGCCGTCAAAAACAATCAAACAAACTCGTGAGTGCATTTCTAATTTACTTTATTCACATTTGATGAAATTTCTGATAATTTTGAATATGCTTAGAAGTTTTAAAATGTTTACATGAATATTACATTGAATTTTTTTACAAAATCTTATCTAAATTTAATTAATGTAAGTAAACAAACTCCTGTTGCAAAAATAACTGCTTTAATGCTAAACTTATTTGGAAGTGAATATTACTAGTTTTCTAATTACATTCGCAGATTTGTGATGGATTCAAAGTGAATTTATATCAAAAAACTTTTTTATTGTTAAAAATGAAATGTCAATAGTTTATTGTATTTAAACTGAAATTGACTGTTATCATAATATCCTGTTATAACACTGTGCACCTCAGTGATTTCTGTTTTAATAAATAAAGGTCTTTTCACTGAAAATCAATTTCCATATCAGCATTTATTATATAATTTTTATTACCAACTTCATTGCTACATGCATGCTTCACTTTTTTTTCTCTTTCTATTTCTTTAACATATCAATTTTGAATTATAAAATTCTGTGAAAACATAAAAGTGTTCCTTTCAACTCCTCTTTATATCCTATTTAACTTCTCTCTCTCTCTGTATATATATATAATGACCTTATTCTTGTTTATTAAATTTATTGTATTGTATGTCTTTGTTTTATTTTATGATATTCATTCAATGTAATTTTTATCAATGTAACTTTAGCATTTAAAACAATTTCATAAATGTTCTGCTTTAAAAGTATATTGTTCAACATTATGTTTTTATTAGTGATAAAAAAAAAACTGTTCTTTAGTATCTTGATATTTTTGTCATACTGTGATTATATTATTTCTAAGTATCTAGAAAAATAAATGTTGATAAATAATAAATAGCTTTTTTTAGTTTTTTGAATTGGTGAATACATTGAAACATACATTTGATCATATTTTTTCAAATAATTATTCGCATATATTTTATCTTTCTCTCCCTCTATATATATGTATATATATTTGTAATGTGTAAATAAAAATTATGAAAGCGTGATTTTGTTTATTTTCCTTTAATGATTTTTACAAATTAAAATGAAATGATTTATTCATACGTTGCATAGATTTAAAAAAAGGTATCCATACCTTTTATATTTCATAATTTGAAATTGTAAACATAATTTATTCAATATATACTAATTTGAGTTTTATGTTCTTTCCTTTGAGCAAACTGAAAACATCGAAGTCTCAATATATATAAAAGTAATTACATAAGAAAAAAATATAATTTTATTAGTAAGCTTTAAAATATTAACTTATCTAAGAGTAATAATTATTTTTAAAAAGAACTAACTGGGAGATCTATATTCATAAGATTCAACATTCAATAATATTTAAATAATATGTAAAAAAGAACATATGTAATTTTTCAAAAACACTGCCATAGTCATTTGTCTAAATTTATCCTTCGGATAAAAAAAGGGGAGGGGAACGATATGGGAAAGGAAAGAAAAAAGCGGCACCAAACGAATTAAAAAGCGATGTTAATTAATTATGCAAAAAAAAAATAATTCCATTGAAAATACTAATTAAAATTTTAATATAAGAAATAAAATTATATAACTAAGAAAATTTGGAGAAAATAATTCAAAATAATATCTTATCGGCAGACATCACGACATGCACAGAACGGTTTGTTTGGTACGTGACCGTGAATTGACCCCATTGATGTTCATATCTCCCAAAATAATTATCTTACAAAAATTGTCTGTATTATTTTAAGACACAAACAATTATCTTTCTAATGTTATCAATTTCATTTCTATATAGCTTTTTCTCTAAATGTTAGCAATATTTTTAATTCAATTTGATACATTGCTTGTAAATTTTATGATGGAAATCAAATTCATCCATAAAAACATTCAATTTGTATATTTTTGAAAATCATTAATTCTGTAGCAGGATTTCCATTTTCATTTTTTAATACATACACTTTATAATTTGCAGTAAATGGTTCAACTGAATTCATGTTTTTCATTTGTATCAAATGAAAAAGTAAAAAATTTTTTTATACATTTCATACTTTTTTGTAAAATCGTGGTTTTTTTTTTTAGAGAAAATATTTAGATACGAATCACATATTGATTACATATGAATATTTTTCAATCTTGCCTAATCTCACAAAAGTATGTGGTACCAATAGGTTATCATCCTA
Organism: Argiope aurantia; assembly: GCA_026543865.1. Lineage (NCBI taxonomy): Eukaryota > Metazoa > Arthropoda > Arachnida > Araneae > Araneidae > Argiope > Argiope aurantia. The sequence goes on from JAPMOR010023552.1 coordinate 1,528,811, forward strand.
TGGCAACAATACAAGAACCACAAAAATTTACGAGATGGCGCTATATGTGATTGTTGGAATGAAAACAAATAAAAAAAAAAAAAAAACTCTAATAGTTAGTTATAAATGTTTTTTTTTGTGTGTGTGTAAAATCGCGGTTTTTTGTTTGTTTGTTTTTAAGGAAAGACACCTATATCGATAAACTTTAAAAGCCTAAGCCTTATCTAAATATAAAATTTGATCCAAATCGTTAGGGCCGTTTCCGAGATACTTGAAATAAATATAAGAATTGCTGGTTTAAAGTTAGAAGATTACATACAAGAATAGGATTGGTAATTATCGTAAAAATATCGAAAATACACTTTGACGTGTTATTTACAAAAACAAAGAGAGATCTAATAGAGAACAACTTCATTTATAAAAAATATTTGTCTTTCAACAGGAAGTTGGGCAGTGCATCAAGGATACCGTTTTATCTTATTAAAAATTTTGAAACATCTGCCTATGCATTCAATAACAGCTGCTTTCTATTTCCTTTTCAATTATTAATTTGGTGACGTTTTTTGCTTACATATTTAAAAAATTATCAGCTGTTCTCTTTTAATTTTGGATATCAATACAGTTTTGTTGGATAGAACAAATACTTTGTAATTATCAAAACTCAAAACTTTTAAGATGATAATCGTACTTTAAAATATTTATAACTATTAAAATTACACTTATAATTATTTTCCTTTTAAAAATTAAATAGCATTTCAAGTATAAGAATAAATAAACACACAAAAAATGAAAAACATATTAATCAATTAAAACTTTTTGTAAATTTTTAATTTTATCTAAATAATTGAATTTTATCTAAAGAGAGAGAAAAACGGATCGAATTCTACCCTCCTCACAAAGATGCAAAAAAAAAAAAAAAAAAAAAAAAAAAAAATCAATTTTTTGGTATTGGCCGGTTATTGAGCTTTACTATTTTAATAAATGAGCATCCTACAGGTATATTAACATTATACTAAATCTCATTCCGAACTATATTTTACAAAACCACCCCTCCTGCAAAAGTAAAGTAAAATTCTTGATCTAACTGAAAAATATTTTTCAATAGAAGAAAATATATGATGGAATTATGTCTAGACTTCTCTAAGTATGGCTTCATCAGTTCATCTCTGACAACTGGTTAAAAACTATAATTGCAAATCGTAAAATAATATTTTTATGCCTTTTTTTTTAAAAAAAATTAAGGAAAAATTGTACAATTAACTTTATATTATCGAAAAGATAATTTTTGGAATTTGAAGAAATATATTTTTGTGAGATACTGTTTCCTGAAGTTATGCTTGATTAATCAAATTTCGTTTAATTTTTAATTTATTAAAATTAATTAAGCTATCTAAAAATCGTTTCGAAGTGGTTATTCACTCCCCAAAGCATGTTTCAGCCAAATTTAATGGTTTATTTTATAAGACACCAATAGATAAGCAATGCACATGACCATTTTTTTTTAGTATTAGTAGATATAACTGTATAATGGGCATTAACTACGAACAACTCTTTCATTAAAAAAGAATTATAAGGACCAAAGAATTTAAAAAAACAAATTTTATAAAACAGTTTCGGAAGTTCTTAATGTAGTTTAGCTAAATTTGATACATTATAACTTTAATCATTTAAAAAGGATATAAATAAGAAATTCGAGCAATAGTTTGTAAGGAAATTTTTGACACGTTATAAAAAATTTTTACTCATATACCTCGCAATTTTTTAAAAATCAAGATAAAGCATATGCAACTCATTTAAGTCACCAAAAAATCACAAATAAAATAACAATGAAAAATTATTGCATTACCTTTTATCAATATGAAATTAAATATCGAAAATTGTGCAAGGATTTCCTTTTCATTTGACCTAGTCCGGGTTATCAAATAAGTAGACAACTTTCTAAAAGCTCCAAGAATTCTACATTTATGCTGCAGCATTTTCAATTTTGTAATTTCATTTGATTTGCAACAGTCATTAGTTATATGTATTCACATTAAAATCCAGTATCGTTTATATTTCAGCACATCAGCGGAGATTTTTATTTTATCATGTATGAGGTATCAAGTATTGTAATAAAATCTTTACGTTTTCAGACCTCCTCGAGAACAAAAAATGCTTTGAGCAGACGGATGGAATTTGATAAATCTTTACATCAAATTTGAAGACTTCTATCAAATCTTGACCGAAATCCATTTCGAGGAAATTCACTTGTCCGGTTCCTCGAATATAAGTTAACACAATAACTACAAAACTAAGACAGCTGGATGGATAAAATTTAATATACAGATTTAACATCAAGAATGCATATTTTCATCTAAGTTGGAACCAAATCCATCTAACGGTCAACCGTCTGTTGGCCGATATTTTCAGTAACATGTAAACAGACGATAATTCAAAAACATGACATTTGGAATGCGATTTTGAGCCTATAATCATAGTTCTTTATCAAATTTTAACTTCAATCGGCAAGAAATTTTATTTCTAGGTACTATTAAATTCAAGCCGTATGTTATTAAATGCATTAATTGCCAAAACACTCATAAAAGGTCACACCACAAATTTAGTAAAAATGATAAACGTACGTCCAAGTTTAATATTTCATATCTATTGTACACCAATGTCACACAAGGCATTCTCTGCCTTTTTAGAGGGAAGTAACTTTACTAGAGAGTATGCAAAAAAAGTTTTTAGGGAGCCAATTTTTGCTGGATTTTTTTTTTCCTTCACATTATTTTATTTTAATGCAAATCAGTGTTGTTCAAATCTTTATAGTTCGCTGACTGATTTGTACTTGAATATCTAAATTACGTCTAAAATATTTTATTTGTTTATAATTTTATTTTTTATACATATGCAAAATAATGATATAAACTATCTTGAAGGTAGTAAGTAATTATACTTCAATTTGTTTCTTAAAAACTGCTTATATAGATAGCAAATTCGAATTAATAAAAATATTTTGTTTTGGAAGGAAAAAGTAGGCCTACAAAATTTGTTCCACTCCCACAAATATTTAGTGTTTCTTGCTCCTTGGAATAATGCTTTATTTTACTTATTTATCACAAAGTTAAAAACCCAATATCCAAATAAGATGAATATGGGGGCAATGGCATTTCCTCTTTTTATATGTACAGCACAAGACACTAGAATTTCTCGATATATTATTTTCCCTAAGGTGGTCATATATAACCTCCACTCCCATCACCTTCTCACAAATATGTGAAAAAGATCTTAACAGGCTTTTCATTTCTCATATGGAGACCATCAGGAACATATATAATGATTTATTACTTTGTTTTGAGAAATGCAGCTTGAGTTGTTCATTAGATTGTAAAAAGATGCATTTTGTATGTTCTTGCACACTTCAAAAGACAGTTTTTTTGCACGAGAAGTTAAACAGTTATAATCACGTGCTCTGTAAACATAAATGAAATCTTCAAGAAATGAGAAAAATATGAACATGCTTCCATTTTGAACAGAATCGAATTTGGAGCACTAGCCATTTCTAAATAGGCTCATTACAATAGGAATAAAATTGGAATTGTGTGAATAAACTAAAAAGTACGGGAAAATGAAAATTTTATCACATGAATTCATATGTGTTTTTACGAATAAAAAGTAAATGTTTACCAACATATTCAAAAATCAATTTAATCCCAACTGAGATGCATTCTTTCTTGTTCTAATTTGGAAAACAGAAATACCAATTTTTTAAAGAAAATCTAGACAAGACAAATGATGTATAATCATCGAACAAATTCTACCATCTTTGCTTGAAAGTTGCGATTGCAGTTGTTCAATGATTTATCTTATAGTTCAATTTCACATATTACAGAATTATATTTATGGATGAAATTTTGTTATACGTTAGCTTCTGTTGTGGATAAAAAATTTTGTTTACTGGATTGGAAGATAACAGTAGCAATTCAAAGAAACATCCCAGAATTATTATTCTAATAACAAATGAATACTAAACCTCTTAAGATAATTTAATATCCCAGAACAGAAAAAAAAAAAAAAAAAAAAACTGTATATCTTTCAGATAGTTTTTCAACAAGACTCGCAATAAGAGACCTCTCCCCCCTTTTCACAGAATAGTAAATACTGGTTACATTTTCCGAACTGCAAATACATCAGCTCGACCAATTATTGCAAATACATTTCTTTTAACGAATTTAATCACATCTTGAATTTTAAATAAAGTGAACATTTTTTTAAACTATATCAAACTTTAGAAATTATGAATTGTTTTTCAATTTAAAATGATTTTTTTATGCAGCGTACAATGTAAAAATAGCTATAAACATGTCATTTTTGAATTTCACCCTTTAAATCATAAGATTTCTGTACCAAAGTTTTTCAACTTGATATGCAAGTTGTATTATTGATCAGTTGTCCTAACTAAGAATATTAACCTATAAATAGTTATCTTAAAGGAGATTAATCTGGTATAAAGTAACCAATACAAGACTTCTTGAAGGAGAGTAAACATAGTCAACAATTTCAATTACTTTATACATTTTTCGCACACCCGTCCTTTTCAGCATTTTTTAACCAAGTTTTAAATTTCTGTGTAAAAATGAAACATTGCCTTTGCTATAAAAATATTAAAGATTCCTACAATGTAGAAAAATACAAATATTACTTAGGAGGGGTGGAGTTCTTTCCATACACTAATTTTATTTGAGAAAAGGGTATGCTCAACTTTAAATCAAGGAATTTTTAACATCAAGGACATTAAATTGAAAATAACAGCTTACCTTTGCAATTTTGTTCCAAGCAGATGAATCTTTTCTCTAGTAAGGTGTTTTAATAATATACAAAACCCCATCTTAAAAATAATTTGTATTGGTTAATGTAATCTTTAATTGCTCTGCGTTTAATTTACAAGTAAACATAATCTGCTACACAAGTGCGAAATGACCAATCCTGAAAAGATGCATCATTTTCTACAATAAACAGGAAAACCTGCATCAAGTAATTTTTTTTCCTTCAACATTTAGTATATATTCACTCCGATATAACCGAAATTTTTACCGACTTACTTTAGAATATTAATTCTATTGAGTGAAGCTAACTGGTTTGGTATTTTTACAATTACTTCAAACATAAATTTGAAATATACCAATATAAAAATTTATGGAGCTTCATAAATATGAACTGACATTAAGTACTGAAATGTTTTTAAAATTGCCAATGGCCTTCCATACCAAGCCAACTCTTATCATATATTTAACCAGCAAATTAAATTTTAACTTTCAGCATACCAGTTAAACGAAGACTTACCTAGAGAAACCTAACAATGTCAATTCTATTAAACTGGAGGAGAAATGCCGTTTCCAAAAGAGCACAATTCCACTTCTTACCTAGTACTGCATTTTAAGACATCTTCAACAGGACAATCAGAATGAAAAGCCTTGCACATTTTGAATGTGCAATTAAAAAACGAGTAGGGATCCAAGAAATGCAATGAATTACTATATTGCATTAATTTGAGACAAAGAACCAAATTTTATACTACCTTTTACCACAGATATTAGAATTTTATATAGAATTTCTGCTACAATAGTAAGATCTCAAGTTCATTCCAGTGAACGATTTGAATAATAGGCAAGATCTTTTCTTAAAGAAAAGCAGTTTAGATTCTAAAAATTCAAAAAATTATAATCTTAATCCTTACTTTTAATGTAATAATTAAGTTACTTTTGTATGTATTGTAAAAGAAAAGTAAACAAATATTAAACAAGTAAGAATTAATGAAAGAATATTTAGTCTCTAAATTGGTGGGACAGTTAAGATTTAATAAACCTTTAAATGCAGATGGATTGATTATAAAATAATGCAAGCACTTATATTGACAGGTATAAATAAAAGTCGGAACTAAATATTTGTATCGTGTATAAATGTCAAAAGTATCAGTATGGCCTGCATTTCAAAGCAGTATATGTAAAAAGAAAATTGAAGACAAAATATTTGGAACCTATCAAATTTATTAAGTAAAACAAAGCTTGAATACAATGTACACAGCTATCAAATTTTCTAAAGAGGATAAATTTAACTTGCAAGTAAGAATAAAATTTTCATATTTCATGCTTTTTTTTTTTTTTTACCTCTTAGAAACTGCACACATTGTAATTTTATATAGAAGATACTTAAAAAAATTGTTAGCTTTAAAGAAATGTTTAACAAGTCAACACATGTGAAAAATTGATAATTAAAAACAATTTATGAATGGCAATATTACTGCTTTTTCATGCAGATGAATAAATTGAGCTCTGGAAATTAACGAGAAATCTTGAAAAGTAAGGGCTGTTTTTAAAATAAAGTAATGATACATTTAAAATTTCATTAACAACTTAAAAATAAAGATTGTAATAAAAATGCTCAACTCTACAGAAACAGTGACAAAATGTAGAATTAAATAGTTGAAAAGGTAGAAAATGTAACTCCCAGAAGGAAAATGTAGCACTGAATCATTAGCATGTGGAAGTACACAGAATTTATATATTGCATTTTATTTTCCTTTAGTCAGTGGTGTAACAGCTTGTATAGATATTTAGAGAAATAACAAGCAAAAAAAAGCATCATAACCTTTTTAATTATACTTTTAACTGCTGAAAATTTCACATTTGGCTTTGTATGCAAAACAGAAAAGTATAAATGAAGCTTTCAGCAACATTTCTAGCAGATCATGTTATTTTAACAGACTGAAATTTCAGAAGTAGACAATTTGTTCTACACAGCATTTTATATTAAAAAAGATGCAAGCACAAGACATGGGTTGTGACATTGCTTAAAAATGTTTGAACTAATTTTGATATTACCGCTAAGGTCAACAGTAGTCTGTTAATTGATTAATCAAACTAATAAGAATCTTAATGGTAACTAATACTGAGCACATGGATGTACAAAATGCCAAATGATACATTATAAATTATGAAATTAAAATACCAAGAGTTTAATTTTGGGCCAAACCAGAATTTAGATTGGAAAACATAGGATATTTTGTCACGTCACAGTCAAATTGTCAAAATAACTTAGCTACCACCACATTAGAACAAGATTACTGACAAAAGGTAAAACAAATTACATATTTGGCCATAAATTAAACCTAGATCAGACTATTGTATAGCAAATACATGAAACTTTCTGCTCTGTACGGATATTCCGATTGTGAGTTTTCATCCAGACAGCACAAGTTTTGCTCAGATGAGATTGGTTTCCAACAGATTGAGCAGTAACTTGTAAAGTCTGGTTTGGAAACAAAGAAAAGAAACCACCAGCTTTTTTGTGGCTTAGTTCTGGCATGCCCAATACTTGCAGCAAATGATGAGTGCCAAGAGGACACCACAAGGCTTTTCCAAATTCAAAAGAATTCCAGTTGAAGGCATCACTGTAGAGTTTTTAAATGTAAACTAATGATCTTCAAACAGTTTTGGGCTATGCTCAGATGGTGGTGCAATCAATAACAATTAAAGGCTTTTTGTTGAGGCTGGGGACGTGTTCAAAATAGGTAGTGCTGCACGACTATCAATTGTCACCAGCTTCAGGTTGTTCTTCACCATCACCCTGGGTATCTGATGTCCACAGCTAAAAAATAAATATTTGATTTAAAAATTTTAAATTCCAAAGAGCAAAAAGACAAAATTATTCCTTTTAGAATATATCTTTTCTCTCCAAGAAAACCTTAGATTACAAAGATATAAATAATAAAGTTCTCAGAATAGAATTTTTATTTGCTTAGCTAAAGTTATAAATACTTACATTACTTAAAATTTTTAAAAACTATTTCATAAGTCTAAGAATTAGCTCAGAAAATTTTATATATACTTGGCATCTTTTAAAAGTTCAAATTTTTAACCGTAACAAAACTTACCGTTAAATTGTCCCTTAGTAGTTGCATGATAAGTGTACTGTCTTTATAAGAGTCTTCATTAAGTGTGTCTAATTCTGCTATTGCATCATCGAATGCCTAAAATAAAAGTGAAAGAACAATGAAGCTGAATTTTCCTTCATAAAGATCAAAACATATTTAAGTATAGCCCAATTAACTCTTGATTATCAAATATGCATATTTTTTTAAAATATTGTTAAAGCTATTGTGTGTAATAAGCATACTGCAGATGATTAATGAACATTTCAATGATTTCCAAGATAAGATTACAATGAAGTATACAAATGAATATCCTACTATATACCCAAACTAAATTAAATTTTAAAGATTTAAATAGCATTACTAGAGAATTATTCAAATTAGAAACCTTTCTGCATATTGAAATATGTATACATTAATTTTGTCCAATATTAAAACAAAGAAATTTACAAGCACAAAAGCTTTAAAAGGGGGGGGGGGATCTAGTCTTATCAATAATAGAATCAGTCTATTAACTTGTTAAAATGGGGGATAAAAAAACTTGTATTCCTGTTCTGCAATACAAAACACTCTTTAACGATACTTCTGATAAATTGTGAAGTACTCCTACTTTTAAATTACCTGAAAATTTTCAATTTAAAAACCTTATTGCTTTACAAGTTATTTAAATGATGAAATTTGATCGTTTTTTCCTCACAATATATTTTAATACTTCTTTTCACTAAATCTAATCCAAGTTTCTGGAGCATGAAGATAATTGAAAGGCTAAAAAATATAATACTGAAGTATTAGTATTAAAAATAATAATTACATATTGAATGGAAAGTGCAGTAAATATTTTTTCCCCACATGTCTTGGAAGCAAATTAAGTTCTTGATTAATCGTGCACTATTTAAAAAAAAAAAACAGAATGAATGTGTCCAATAATCTTGCTTAATGTTTAAATTATATGGGATGTAAATTGATCATTAGAAGACAATGTTCTCATGCAGAAGTTAAACTGAAGAAAACTAACATGCTGGGAAGTTACCATAAAGAGAATTTTTAATGTAGAATTACTTAGAGTTGAGGTTAATTTCAGCAATCTTATCGAAGCATTCTTGCATGCTATATCTCTGGATGCAGTTAATTTGCCACACAGTTAACAACTGCAAATTTCAAACTATTACCTGTTTGGCAAGATGACAAGCACGATCAGGTGCATTTAATATTTCAAAATAAAATACAGAGAAATTCAAAGCCAACCCCAATCGAATAGGATGAGTTGGCTGCATTTTATTTTTACTGATATCAAATGCTTCTTGGTAAGATTTCTGAGATTCCTCAACAACACCTAAAAAATAAAATATATTGTTAGCAGCATACCTGTTTGGCTAGTTGGCAAGCTTTGTCTGGAGAATTCAATATTTCAAAATAAAATACTGAGAAATTCAAGGCAAGCCCCAAACGTATAGGATGAGTGGGCTGCATTTTACTTTTACTGATGTCAAATGCTTCTTGGTATGCCTTTTGGGACTCTTCGACAACACCTGATTGCAATACAAGTATCCAAAGTTTTTTTAAAAAGTATAAATAAGCCATTTTAGATGCAAAGTTGTTGAAATATATCTGAACAATTGGTATTTCTAAAACACTGAAAATATTTGAAAAGCTAGTACTTTTATCTTAACTTATTGTAATAATGTGAAGGCTCATATGAATTTTTGTTAAGTTTTAAAGTTATAAAATATCTTATAAGAAAATCAAATGCAAAATTTTAATTTATCTATACATATCCGAGAATTTTAATTCTACATTAATTAGAATAAAAGAATAGTTTTAATCAAGCCATATATTAATAATAAGGTTCAGCAAAAATGGAATTAAAACAAAATTTCAGATTTGTAAACTATTCATAACAAAAAAAAAAAAAAAAAAAAAAAAAAAAAAAACAAACCTGAAATTTGCAAGTTTAAAATGATACTGAAATAATTCTAGTAACAAAATTCGATTTCTGAACGAACATTGATACTTACTGTTCTTTTGATCACCAGTAGCAACTTCTGCTAAGTACCTGTAATAATCGCCTTTCATTTTCAGGTAAAAAACTTTGCTTTCAGCATTGCTTGCTTTTGGGATAAGGAAATTGTCTAACAAGCCCTAAAGAAAAAAAAATTTAGTTACAGAAGAGTAATAATATAGTTTCAAGTCATAATATTAACTAACTGTAGGAAATTTTAGCTATTTATTAACTAATTTTTTTTCCCAAGTACTATGACTCTCCTCCCACAATCAAGATTTGTTTAAATGTAATTTACTGGCAGCAGTCAAATACTCATAGCATTATTCACTCTTCATTCTATTTCACAAATAGAAATATGAAACTGAAAAAGACTACATTTTATTAGATTAAAAGATTCTTAAGCCTCTTGATTTTTTCAATATACACAATTATGAAACAAACAGGGGCACTTTTTACTTATGCATTTTTTAAAAAATTTCTTAAGACATCAGTCTAACAGGCCCAATAAATTTAAAATAAGAAGGAATAATTAAGAATTTTATCATTCATTATAAGAATAACATTAGAAAATCAAATTTATATAACATTACATACGTTTAAACACAAATTACATATACTTTGAAAAACTGGTTCTTGTGATCTATGAATATATCCTGTAGAAACTTTACAAACTTACTGAACATATGAAATATCAAAGTTAAAAAAAAAAAATTAGTAAGTACCTAAAGACAATCGAATAAGAAAGCTTAAATATAATTTCAAAATCAAAATTGATTTACAAATGTTTCCAACATTCATTTGAAAATTTAAAAAATATTTTTTTTAAAATACAGTTGAAAATCTCATAATTAAAGATGATTTCCAAACAATTTGAGCAAACATTATGGTAGTTATGAATTTTATTTCCGAGTAGACTGGAATCCCATAACAATTATTTAATCAATCATACTAGATCTGATAAAGATTAAAACCCTGCATACAAACCATTAGATCTAATACTTTTCAAGCATAGAAATACTGAACATAGAAAATTTCTAAACAAAATTGCTTTAAATATGAAGTAATACGTCAAATATTGCCCAATACGAAGTGCAAAACACATATTGCAGATAATTTCAGAGCTTAAAAAAAAAAAAAAAAAAAAAAAAAAAAAACCCGAGACCGGTAAGAAGAGAAATGCTGGAATATGATAATCCTGTTACTTCTAAAAAAAAATTTCAGAACATTTTTAGTCACAGAAATGGTGAACAATACTTTAAATGTTCACAGTTTCTATTTGCAAGCTACATCACCAACCATAATTGTAAACTCTTTAATATGGTCAGATAAGAACTTGGAAATTAATTTACAAGATACTGAAATCTTACAATAACGATTTTCGCCTACTTATAAAAACATCATTACTTCTACTTTAGTCAATGATCAATATTAGATTCGATTTATATTGGAAATTATCTTTAAAGCAATTAGTTGGTTACCAAATTTTGTCTTATTCAACTGAAAACGAAATAACTTGCACGTAAATTTTTCTACAAAATATCCATTAATCTACAATTTTCAGTCTAATTATGTCAACTTAACGCAAAGATATGACGACACAAATATTGTTACTTTTAAAATTTCTTAAAAAATTAACGTAAAGCAATTTTGAATTCAAAACTATACACTTAGAAATGAATACGGAAGCGAATCTGAGTAACCGTTTCAGAGACACGATATATTTTAAATAATTGTAAAAATAAAATAATTGTTAAAAAATTATACGTAAATTAAACGCTTGTTAGAAATAATAAAAAGTACTAACTAGATGAACTATTTAGAGAAGCTAAAAAAAAATTAACTTACTAATACGTCATAGCAGATTTCTCTCAGTTCTGTTTCTACTTTTTCACGATATTCCTTGGCCATTTGTTGCTTCTTTTCACTGCCTTCTGTTTTCTGCTCTATACTGGAGATAACCCTCCATGAGCTTCTTCGGGCACCAACGACATTTTTGTACGCTACAGACAAAAGATTTCTCTCTTCATTACTGAGCTCCACTCCCGTTTCCGTCACTCTTTTCATCGCTGAAGCCATATCATCATAACGTTCAGCTTGTTCAGCCAATTTTGCCCGTTGCACCAATTCGTCTTTATCCATTTTGAATGTAATATTAATTAAACACTGAAAAAAGACACAAAAATCAGACTTAACAGCAAGATTTCAGACAGATATACTAAACCGACCGGTACGCGACAAGAAGCAGTAACACAAAGATGGCGGAAATGGAACACGAGAAAGGTTGTGACACGACCTTCGCGCAGTTTTATATATATGGTGCGGAACGTACAAAATGCATTTAGTATTTAATAAAATAGAAACTTAAGGAAAAAATTTTTAAACATTTATACACTCAATACTTTGCTTAAAAAGTATTTACCAGCTAATGAAGAATCCCTCTGATGTCAAGTTAATGCCGGTCGATGCTTTCTCTTTATACGGGGAAACACATGTAAGTGAAAGGACCGTGACGTCAGCCGTTGCTCGGCAACAAAAGCACGCTCGAAATTTCTGTGGGCTAAATAGAAAAGCAGCATTTGAATTTTTGTTCAAATTTTAGATCTGGCGAGCGGCTGTTAACAGTATATCATTGAAATACAAGTTCGCTGTTAAATGATTGTTTAGTAAAAACTGATATTTAATTTTCTTTTTATTAATTTTAATTTATTTTACTGAAACATTTCAAAATATAATTTATTTCATTGTTACTCTGCATATAAAAGTATTTCTGCATTGACGCAGTTATTGGATTTTAATAGTTAATTATGATAAGAAATCATAAACACATATTGCAATACGATTAAAAAATCAATTGAAGTTTCAATTGAATCTCATCAGGCTACATAAATTAAATTACAACATTTATTCATTCTCAATCAATAATGTTTATTCAAAAAGGGGATTTGGTTACAGATTAGTTGCTAAAATTTTCTTTTTAAATGTTGCATTTTTTTTTTCCTTCTTTAAAGCATTATATTTTTGTATACTTTTCGTTTTAAAAGTGTGCAAGTTTTTTAAGTGTAAAAGTTTAAAAATTATGAAAATATGTCCCCCCTCCTTTTTGTGATAATTGACAATAATGTATAGAAGTTTTAATAGTTATTTTTTTGTATGCTTTAATTCCGTTTGAAAATAATACCATAATTTAATGCATTAGTTTTGTTATCAGCTGTTGTTGATTTTTTAACAAGCTTATGCAGTTCCATTTTGTAGAATTCTGTTTGAAATTTTTGAAAAATAATTTAAACTCAATCAATTAAATTTTCATTTAATCTTATTATCACATCTTCATTCATCTGTTAGCATAATAGGGAATTAAGATTTTAGTTATTGACATTAACTTGAAAATAAAAATTATTTTGAAGTCTTTTTTTTTTATGGTAGCATTATTTCAGGATAAAAATACGGGTAAAAAATTAGAGTACATTCCAAAATGAACATGAAAGGGATAGAAAAGATTTAATTGATTTTTTTATTAAATACTAGCCGCCTTTGGCGACCAGCCGGTTCGCCAGTATTACCGCTCGCTACAATTTTCAATTAAATATTTTAAGTAACTGGTCCCTTAAACGATTCTCAAACAAAACATTTTTAATCTTCAAATTTTGATAGTCATACCAAACTTATACTGTTTAGATCGTTTCGTTCAATTTACTATATATATTTTGCTAATTTGTTGTCATTTCCGGAAAAACTTCAACTTTAATTTAAAATGTAAATGATGAAATTGCAATTAATATTAATATATTTTTTAATATTTAATTTTATTTATCATCTTTATTGTTATTTATTAATTATTATTATTATTGAATGTGAGTATTGCAAACAGAATCGCTCTGTATTTAAGTCTTATGTTAACTACAAAATACTTTTCATAATTTATGTAATATCTCAAACAATAATTCAACAAAAATTTCTGAGAATCAGCATAAAATTCAGTTTTTAGTTTTGCTTTCAAAAGGATTGAAATGAAATCAATAATAATATTTTGTTCCGGCCTATAAACATATTTCAAAAATTATGAAGTCTGAATTTAATGCAGTAAGGTATCATATTCTAAGAAATATTCTGGACACACCAAATTTTAAATATATGAATGAATGTTTCTATTTTTCACGATCAACTAAGACTTATTTATGAAGTTTTGAATGTTAAAAATTTAGAAAAACTCAACATTTTCATAATCTTAGGCCAATTAATCTTGAGAAACCTGCGCGCTGATTGGCATATTTTCTTTGAAGCGATCGATGGAAAATCTAAAATTATCCTTTTTTTATTGAATAGTGATATTCAAATTTTCATAAATCAGTCAGTTTAAGTGATTGGAAATTAACTCTTAAAAGTCAGTGATTTAGTTGATTGGAAATTAACTCTATGATCACCATAAAATCTGTGCTTTCTCTTGTGGTGTATGCATTCGCCTTAATATCCGCTCGAATAAAACATCACATGCGAAAGTACTACATAGAACAAACACATCAAAAGTAAACATAACATTTCAATAGTTGCCAAAAACAAAAGAGAGAAAAATGCAATTAATAAGCAGACGATATTCAGAAAAGTACAGATATTTAGACTGGAAAATGAAATTATCTGAAATTAACCACACGCGCAGACGATATTTACAAAAGTAAAAATATTCAAACCTGAAAAGGAAAATATATGAGTTATTCCATCAATAAATGCCATAAGTTTGTTTATATCTTCATTATTTTATGAGTCATTAAACATCAAAATGGGTCCGGGACTAAATAAACACCTTGTATAGAGAGTGTAAAAGATCATAAAATAATTTTTCTTGAATTTAATTTTTAGAAAAAATAATATTTCATATATGTTTCCTTTCCTACAGACACTTGCCGAAAATTATATTTTTGCAGATTTTATTTCCAAAAGGATTTAATTTATTTTTGATTGGAGCTTTAATCAATGTGATGGCAACACTTTGAAAAAAGCTAATTTTTTTCCATGAATGCGAAACGTGCTTAATTTGTATTTTTATTTTTTACGAAAAAAATTATTGAAAAACATAGTTAAAATATTTATTTAAAAATTCATTAAAAACAGAAATTTAATTTTAAGATTAAAACATTAGTATCATTTAAAAGATAAATTTTTGATCTTTAACTTGATGTAAAAATCTTTTTTGTGCGGTAATATTTTCGGAAGTTATAGCAGAAACACGCCAAAATTTCGCTTAATTTTTAAATAAATAAAATTCTAGTTCTAATTCTAATTCGGCCTCCAAGGTATACACGCGCCAAATTTGGTAGCTGTAGGTTGAATGGTCTGGCCTGTAGAGCGCCAACATATACACACACACACACATTGAGCTTTATTATAAGTATAGAAGAGCATTAGGTTTATATCTAATTTTCGTTTTTCTCATGTCCTCATTCAGCGAAATAAAAAAAAAAAGAAATGTTTCTTTTTCTGATATAAAAAATTCTTAATTTTTTTTGTCCCTTTCTATTTATCTTGAAATATTCTTTCTCTCTCTCTCTGTCTTTTTTTTTTTTTTTTTTTTGTAAATAGCTATTTGCTATGAGCTAAATTTTTCTTTCCTTTTTTTTTACTTATGATATTAAATATAACTACGATTGAGTTCCATCTATAAATTAAAAAAAAAAAAAAAAACTAAATAGTGCTTCACATTTTTTTTATTATATTTTTGCGTTACAAATTTTAATAAGTTACATCTATTTATCGTTTTTAAATGAACTAAATTTTATAATATCTGCCAAATGCCTATGCAGCCACTCAGGTCCAATGTGAATCTGAGAGGGAATTTCAATGTTAATATTTTGCCACAGGGACCAGCTGACCTCTCAAGTTTTATCTATTTAGCTTATGTTTTGTAGTTATACTTGAATATTTGGATTATATAGTACTTGAATAAACAGACTTTCTCTGCATGGATTTCTTTCAAAATTTTATAGGAATCTACAAATTTGGTCAAAAGTCCATAAACCAAATTTTATCCGTCTAGTCTAAAGCTTTTTTGCCTTTCACACATGGACAGACAGAGATAACTCCACAAATGTGTTTTCTGAATTCTAGTAAGTCTAAAACTTGAGAATTCGTCAAAATTTCCAATAGAATTTTTTGATGTTTACCATACTTTCTTTACACTTCGTATATGAGGAAGTAAAAAGAGGACAGGAACATGGTTTTCGTATTTGCCATTGCTTTTATATGCATGCGAAAGTACAAACGATAGACGTTCAACCGTTTCACAAATTTGGTTCAAAATTTGATAAGTTTCTATATTTTGGATGATAAATCTGCATTCCAAATTTTATTTGCACAGCTCTTTGCATTTTGAAGTTATCGAGTTCATTTATAATCGAACAGCCAGACAAGCAGACTTCCTGCCAATGAATTTCGTTCAAAATTTGACAAAAATCTACAAATTTGGTCGTGAATTCATAAACCAGATTTCAACCGTATAGCTCAAAGCCTTTTTGAGTCATCATATTCGCAGACAGTCATAATGCTATCGAATTCAGAGTGGTCTGAAATGTTCGTCGTAGTCTCAAATTCGAATAGTTTGACGATTACAATACTTCCTCTATACTTTGTACACGAGAAAGTGGAAATGAAGTGTAGTGATTTCCTTTTTTTTATTAATATAAACTATTTAATATAAATCAAAACAAAAATGTTACAATCTGAAATGCTGTATCCGAATTCGGAATGTATTCTAAACACTTTTTAAGGTTTACACAGAGTAAAAAATCTGAATTTGCCTTCTATTCAGTGACTTTTGATATTTAAGGAAAATAAACCTCACTTAGTTTTTCTAAACTAGTTTGAATTACTATATTCCATGTAATTGGTAATAAGAATTTACTTTATATTCGTAATTAGCTTTTTTTTCTATCTTTTTATAAAAATTAGATGAAATTATTTTTTAAAATATAGTGTATTCACTAAAAAATGAATTTTGGAGACCAAAGAAAGACTTAATTCAAATCTGGGATAAATTCGGGTCATTCAATCTAAAGCATGCAATCGAAACTCGCTAATATTTCAGCTAACCTAGGATCTAATAATTTCAGTTCAATAGATGACAGAAAGCTATGTTTACCGAAATGACAGAATGTTAATATAAGTGAAACGTTAGTAATAGGTCTAAACATTATAGCAGTATTTCTCCGAATTAGTTAATTATAATTTCATTTAATGGAGTGGCTTCTAAAGCTTAACACCTACATAAGTGCCTCACTGGTCAAGTACTATACTTTGCAACAAGAGTGTGTCAGATTCGAAGCCCGGTTCTGTTAATATGGCACTTATTGCAAGCTAAATCTTACGTTAAATTTAAAACATCCTCCCTCTACGGCGGGAATTTGAAAGAGGGAGAGCCCCCACATGGCCATGTTTCAAAATTATGAGCTCAATTGCAGGTTTCCTCATACCGCTTCAAAAAATACTCTAATTTCAAAACAAAATGATTCGTGCATATTAATATTGATATTTTTTAAATGAATTTGTGTTTTCGTACTTAAATCGAATGTATGTGTGAGGTAAAAAGGAAATCCTAGTTTATTTAAACCCAAGCACTTCAAGAATTCTGAATGTTTTAATTCATCTGAATGTTTTCATAATTGTTTCATCTGAATGTTTTAATAATTGAAATAGATAACAAAACAACAAGAGGAAAAGTTAAAAGTAGCAATACAATGTTAAATTTGAAAATAAAATCTTGATGCATTAAATAGCGCAAATAATTCTGCTTTAGGTATAAAAAACGATTAGTAGCCAGTAATTAGATGTTAAAAATGATAATACAAATCAAAGATAGTAAACAAATTTATGAATTGTTGGTATTAATAAATCTAGGTCTATTCTCTATAAGCAGAACGATTTTTTGCTTTCTTTATAGAATCTTAAACCGGTCATTCCCACTAAAGCACACGGAAAAATATGAATGACTGGACCGCCGCAACAGTAACAGTGTCGGGATCTGTGGTTGAGTTCTAAGGTCTATCATCGGCCACGGTGCACCTGTCATCGATGGGAGGAGCATATCTCTACCTTTTACTGTGCCCACTAGGGTGACGAAAACCAACCTCCCTACCGGAAGCTTCTCATCCTCAATAACGAAATGCCCTCCCCCCTATGGAAGGCTTTCATTATAGAAAGGATTCTTCAAAAGATGCCAATTTAACATTCACTATCAGTTACGGATTTTACGTATTCATAATTCTTAAAATTTGGTTCTTTTAATAAGCTACTTGATTTGGCAACAGAATAATATTGTTCTTTTAATCTTTCTGCCTGAGCTTCTCTCCCCGCGTTCATCCAAAAGGAATAATTGTTGCATAAATGCCTAGGCATTCTTGATCAAAAATTCGCCACTATTGATCTTATACTGGAGCTGAAAGAAAAAAAATTTAGTGCATTATGGCATTCCATTAAGAATGTTCATTTTATTTACGTTTTTTAATTCAATGCATTTAAAAAGTATAATACACTTTTATCAATTGTACAATACATTATACCATCTATAGAGCCAAAGGGCTCCCTTTCTGTTTGATTTCAAAATTATCTAAAAAAGAAATTTCCATCCAAAGCCATTTGTTCTCATATTTTAGAAATTATGCACAGATATTTCTATCTCAAACCACTTGTTTTAGAAGTTTTACAAAGAGACTTTCATCCAAAATCACTTGCTCTTATATTTTAGTAATTATACAAAAAGACTTCCATCCCAAACCACTTGTTCTTATTTTATAAGTTATACAAAGAGATCTCTATCCCAAACCATTCGTTTTAGAAATTTTACAAATAAACTTTCATTCAAAATCACTTGTTTTCATATTTTAGTAATTATACAAAAAGACTTGCATCCAAAATCTTTTGTTTTTATATTTTAGAAATGATGTAAAGAGACTTCCACCCCTAAAAAACTTGTTTTAAGATTTGTTTAATCACTTATATTCTTAAGGCATTCAATATGCATATGTACTTTACTATCCCCTGGGGCAAGGAGCATATGCATGCCTCAAGCGCCAATCTTAAGTGGCATCATAGAAACAATGTGCAATTATTCTAGTTTTTAAAGATACCATAAAGGGGAAATTTTTATACTGGACGAAAAAAAAAAAGCATTTATTTTCATTATGCCACTGTTGCTAATAGTTGTTGCATAAATGCATGGCAACAGAATATCGTATTACATCTTCGATTCTAAAAAAATAAACCTGAAACTCCCTCTGAATATTTTTTTCTAAAAGCGAATTAGCATAAAAAAATAATAATGAAATCTCATTAAAGGTTTAAAAAATTCAGTACAAATAAGAAAATTTTCCAAAAATTTAGCAAAACTTTTCTAACCCGTCACCTTATAAGTCAACGGCTACTTTTGTCTAGAGTGGCATTTTTGGGTCTAGATATAATTTAAAATAACCCCTATGAATAGGGGCCATAACCCCTATGAGGGGCCATAATAGCCATAACCCCCATGAATAGCCTCTTGGTTCCAATCCGACAGACAGGGTGGCCACCCAATGAAATTCCTTCCTTTCGTCGAAATGAGCGTGGACCTTTCATTAGGGGAAAAACCTTCTATTAGAGAAAGGGGAACAAAAAGTACTTAAAAGCAAAGTAAACAACAACAACAACAAAAAATGAAAATCAAATCGAAATTAATCATTTCTTTCGCAATATAAAGAAAGAATGAACTTCCTCTATTAGAGTGTAAGAAAAATACTATTTTCGACAAAGGATGACTGCTTGACTTCTAAACGATGTCCCAGCTTGTCGTTCTGAATCTGAACCAGTACTGAGAAAATGCAACTCCATATGATAAAAAAATATTGATAAAATAAGCTAGGAAGTTTCAGTGGAGGGTGGAGGACCTCAGTGGTCTGATTATAAGGTCTCGAAATTAAAGGGCTTTAAGAACCCAGCCTCCACTAAAGAATTATCGTGTAAGTGGGCCTGCTTCACATTCAATTTGTCAGAGCCAAAACACCTACTGTAGCCGTGGACCTTCACCAACGATGTGCTTCGTGCATGGTATTGGGGTGGAAATACCGTACCTTAATGTAGCCGTGGACGTTTGAAGAAGGGCTTTCACTCATGGGCTATCCACGTCATCTGACCATTGTTCACGATTAGGAGGATCGTCCCCCCAAAAAACTCCCAGTTTTAAAATGACAGGTAAATACAACGAAAGCTAAAAACTTCAGCCATGAAAAAATACAAATAATCAAAATCATAACAATTAATCATTAGCTCAACAGATTTCTGAGAAAACTAATAATATTACCTCTGTCTTTATTTTTACAATTGTCGTCAAACTTATTAGGATTAACTAGCTTTTTCAATTAAGAAATAAAGCCGAAAAAAGCCGCTCTTAGAAAATTGAAGAACAAAAGCAAATACAAATTGTAAATTTTTGCAAAACAATTTAGAAATCTTCGATTAAAGTACTTATTTCTTTAGATAAATCCTAAAATTTATAGCGTCAGAAATAATGAATAAAAGTTTGCTTTATTAATTTTTTTTTTCAAAAATAAAATTTTTCAAAGCAGCTAACCTTTTCTGGGCAGGCAGTAGAACAGATGTTGTTTGTAAACAAGGTTAGTCGCTGAATACTGTATTAAAATTAATTGCGTAATGCCAGTTTATTTGAACGGTCTTTTAAAAATATCTTACTTGAGATAATCAAAAAAGTTCGAAAAACATCCGTTCGATGAGAAACGAACGAATAACAATGTGGGCAATACTGGATTGTGCAGAACTTTTTCTTTGACATTTCATTTAGTTTTAATTAACTTTTATGATCAGATCGGAAGTGATAGTTGCAGAATCTGATATACGATCCAGTAACCTTCATTAAAAGTGCTATTTCTTTATAATTGGAGGTAGGAAATTACAATTAAATAACAAAAATAGGTGTCAAGTTTCATTATTTTCATGAAAGTTTTTCTGAGGAAGAGGTCAGAATAAAAAATTAATTTGGAATACAAGTGAATGATTCTGATTGTTCAAAATAGGAATGAGCTGCATTTCTGTACAACACTAATGAATATGCAGAATGTGGAATGTGTTTTTATTGCTACATCGTTAAAACCCACCTGGACAGCACGCTAAACCTAAATCATTGAGACGGATTCTTTGTTTCTTTCAAATGAGAGGAACAAAGTTAATTCAAGTGTCATAGCAATCACGTGACAAACGTAGATGGGAATATCATTTGACTGAACGTTGGTTTAAGCTGTGCTGTGGCATTCTGCACTTTTTCTATCTACAAAATAAACAATGGAATTTCATTTAACTGCTGTGGCACATATTATGCATGAATTGATTCTATTATAAGGCGGGAAAATCTTCCTACATTCTCACTCGTAATAATTATGCAGAAATTTCGAAATAGACAACGGGTTAAGAACATGAAAAGTTTGAGCTTCCCTTTATTTGCAATTGAATATAAGAGCTTTATGTCTATTTCCTGGTTGAATGTCTTTATTAGGTATTCTACACAGTTCTCGCAAGTCAAAAGAATGTTTCTCAATGCATACTGTTTTGATAATTATAACTATAATTTAATCCCAGCATTTGCAGGTATAAAAGCCAGCATTAAAAAAAGGGGAAAAAAACTAGCATTTAAAAAAAAGGGAAAAAACTAGCATTGAAGACTACATTTTTTAAACAAATTTTTATAATTTTGTTTTTAATCGCTGATTGTTAAGTGCAAATATTAAAACATAATAGATTAAGAAATATTATAAAAAGGAAGATCTCATTAAGCTGAATAAGAAAGGGCGATAGCATAACACTAAAATTTCGAAATTTTCTCCAAATATACATTATTTATATTTTATACCTCATTGATAGGTTGTAAATATTTCTAATAAAAGAATTTTGGTGAGGAAACTGAGTTTTTCATTCATTAGCGAGAAATATTCTAAAGATGTAAATAACTTTATTTGACACATTTGAAAATGACATGGATCAACAATATATAAATATCAACAAGTATATAAATATAAAAACTGATTAGAGTAATTCTTTTCAAATTAGTGAAATATTTAAGATCATATTTCTAAATTTAAAACACGAAAAATTTTGGTTTTGTAAAAATATTTACGTTTCTTGCACAAATATAATATATAAAAGGCAATATTTATGTGATACACTACTGTATGCAGCACATTCAATTGTATTTTGCTGCATTAGAGGCTAACATGCACACACACAAAAAGCAACGAATCTAGTCAGAAGAAAAAGAAATAAAGGACATAAAACGTTCTCCATAACCAATTTTAGATTTGTCAAGTTCTAAGCGGTTTTGCGGTTTGCAAACTCACTTCAAACAAAGACGACAAATTCTTGTTAAAAGCATGTGATGGTTTTATTAGCAAAATCTAACTTCTGGATAAAATAAACTTCTTTCTACATTAAAAAATCATCAAGTTAAGCTAAGTTACATCGGGTCGAAAGGCATTTCGAGTCAACAGTGCAATAATTTGGACATATTGCTAAAATACACACACACACACACATATATACATTCTTCAAAATAATTCTTTAATATTTCTTTTTTTTTCTAGATCCTAATCCAGCTGCTATGACCTTATGTTGTGAAATAGTTTCATGAAATATGTTTTCATTTCTGATTTTGTCATATGAGTGCGCCGTCAAGTGACTCCATAGAGTTCTCTGTAATGTACTTTCGTGTAAACATTTATTTTCTGTTTCAGAGCATTTTGCAGTTGTAAAATGATTTCATAAAATATTTTTCAGAATTTTTTTTCTAAAAAGTTTGTAACAGAACAATAAGAGGAAACTGCAATATTATGTTTAGAAACTTGATAATATTTTAAAGATATTAATGTTGTGTTTCCCGCGCCTTCTGTTTTTTAATTATGTTTTTTGCTTTCAGATTTGTATGCATATTTCTTTTTATTAAACATATTTTGACTGAAATAAAAGTTAGTTAAGCATGGATGAAAATATTTGCTATAAAAGAAATTATTCTTAATTTCGTTTCTTGGCAAAATGGTAAATTCATTTGTTTCGAAATCTGAAAGATATCTTAAGTCCTTAATACACTCGAATTAACAATGAAATTCAGCATCACAAGATTTAATTCATAATCATAAACTTCCCCAGTCAATGTTTAAGTAATTAAAAAACCGAATAGAGAAAGGGAGTGGAGCATTTCTTGGTGATGAAATAAGTATTACAATGGCATCATCAACTTGGTAAATTGATTATATATTGTGTTGTTCTATAATGAAAAGTATTCAAGGAAAGAATATTTTTTATCTACACTCACAAAAAGTTCTGATTTGACATTGAAGCATATATTTCAGAATAACTAGAGAACAATGTGGCAGTCAAGACATCATATGCTTCATTTCATTATTCTTCGAATTTATCAGATTATAGGCTATTAATGAACTGAATTCAGGTGATAGTTATTTTATAGTTAATACCATCGAGGAAATTGATAAAATATAAGTAACACAATACCTCTTAAATTTATTCGATTGTTCATAATGTATAAAAATTCTTTTATTCTTTCAAAAGTACACGCCTCTGTTCCAATCTTTTTATTACTCACGATAAGATATTTGCGTATATCAATAAAGATAAGCTAAGGGAATTTAGTTACGCAGATTTTTCTCGAGTGCCTTCGATAAAGTATTATATAAAATGTAGTTTGTCATAGGAGCTGTATATCTTCAAAAGTTTACATTAAAGAAAGCATAGTTAAAAATAAAATAATGTTTCAAGAAATTATCCTGTTATAATGCTAAAAATATATTTCAAAAAATGTATAAAATGTAATACCTGCCCATATCTTCTTTAAAATTGTTGAATAATTTTAAAAATTTCCTTTATTTAAAAAAATGTTAAGTTATAACTTCTATAGGCTATTTTTTTTTTTTTTTACTCTCCGTAATTATAAATGGCCCGAAAAATTTTATCTACTTATTTTTATAGAAAATAAAAATGGATCATATTAAATTTATTTGAAACTGAAAAAAAAACGCTAAGTAATTATTTTTAATTACAACTAAAATTAATTCAGAACACGAATTTTTATTTAATGGATAGATATTTTATTTTCTTAAAATAAATGTAGAACAAACAACTTTTTTTAAAGCGCCTGTTCTTAATGCAAATAAGGAAAATAATTATTGATATATTTATGGAACAAACGTTTCTATAAAAAATTCGAATTTTAAAATAATTAAGAACAATTTGTTTAAAAATGAAATAAAAAGAAAACAATTTGCTGTGATATATAATGTACTGAAATTTCATTGATAGTAGCATTAATTGATAAAAAGAAGAATTTATAACTTTCTATTGATTTTTAAAAAGACATAAAGATAAGGAGAATTTTTAAGAAAATGTTTCTAAAGATAATAACGTTTAAAATTATAAAATAATATAATTTCATCTTTGTTTAAAGTAATATTGGCGATAATAAGAAGGTTAAAGATTTTTATTCTGTGTATATAAACATAACTCAAATATAAAACGAATCATGTCTCAATAATAATGTTAATATCTTATAGCATTATTTGCGATATTCCAATATTTAGAATTTTAAAATTATATAAATTCATATTAAAAGAATTAATTGGAAGAAATAAAGAAAATATTGAAATCGATAACGCTTTCTAGAAAATGATTTTTTTTGAATTTTAGATAAAGGAATTTATTGTGACAAAAATTAATAATTTATAAACTGCTTTATGCTGTCACAAGTCTTACTCTATGAATCATTTTACTTTATCCCTTTATAATAAAATACGTTTTCAATGACAAAATAATTTCAATTAGAACATAAACAGCAAATATTTTAGAAACATTTCCTTAATTATAAACTTTTTCAAGATTTTTGGAAAAATATGTAATTGTAATATCAACTATTTAAAAAAATGCACCAAACGATTTACAGAATATCTATATTTTCACTATTTACAAAAAGCATGCGCTTATTTCTTTAAAAAGTTACTATTTTAATGCTTTCATTAGAAAAATGCATATGTCTATAAAAATACAAATGCATACAAAAATATTTATTTTCTTGTAAGAAGACGAATAAATGAATAAATTAAAAATAATAAAAAACAAATTTGAAAACGAATGTTACTTACAAATGTGCGTTGAACACAGATCTGTTCTTAACGGCTTCTATTTCCAACTATTAACTTAGAAAACCCTACAGAATTTATTATCTTATCTTTGAGCGTTATCTCATGTTGTCTTTCGTTATCAAAACCATCTACTACGAATGACACACAAATTCGATTCTCTTCATATAGATCTAATTCAGTGAGGTTTTTTAGAAATAATTTTCTGATCCTCCTTATTGTTAAAAAGGAAATCTAGCCAGTTTTTTTTATAAAGTAGGAAATTATAGAAAACAGATTCAACAGTATTGTACAGATTCAACAATACAAATTTAATTGTATTCAGCATAATAATCTTGATTAATATTATGAAGCGACATTTTTGAACCAAACGATATTTTAAAATCTTTATAAATATCTATAACAATTAATAATATAGCAATGCTAGCGTTACCTCTGCCCCAAATTTGGAATAGGTTGAAATTTCATGACCATATATATATGGAACTATAATTTTTCACCTACGTGGGCCTCATGAAGTTTTACAACTGGTTTTTAACCATGAGAGCTAAATACGAGATATTCAGCACATTGAATTGATGATGATGTATCTGAGGTTTAAATTCTGCCAGACAATCATGTACAAAGCTGGTGTATGATGAAAGTGTGTATGTTTCAAATATACTTAATAATCATCTTTAGATCATAATGAAAATAATTTTTTCCAAAAGCATTTTCAACTTAGAAAGAGAATCTATTTCATAGAATAAAGCTAATGGACTAAAATGCAATTCCAATTAAAATTAATGCTAAATTTTCGGAAAATTTTGCCATTTTTATGAACTCGTGCTTCATTTTTAAATTTTATGGCACTCCAAAAAGTGATAAGTAAGATTATTATATAAGATATAATAAGATTATTCTGTTAAATTATAAGATTATTAGCTTCGATTTTGTGATTGTGACATCTGAATTTTAATTATTAGTTTGACGCATTTATAATTATTTTCATAAAAATTTATTTCGTCTTCAATTTTTGCAGTTACACAAATCTTGTTAAAAATTTAAACATAGGAATTAGAATTAATTGTAATTGTGTTTACCCTTTTTATGAGTGAGTAAATCGTGAAATTACACTTTGATTATCTTTTAAAATGTAATATATAATAGAGATTTTAATTATTATAGTAGAAATTATGTTATTAAGAGTTCCAAATTTATGGAATTACTTCATAATAATATATTACTGGATAAAAATAGACTAGATTAATTATAAACTTATTGACAAAAATGAGATGAGAGCATGTTAATCACATCAAAGAGATAGCCATATTTTATTTTAAAAAGCATAATTACTGCATTCACATGGAGTTACTGAGCAGGATTTTTCTCGAAATTACGTCTCAGAAATATGTAATCTCAAAAGAATTTTGTTTTATTACTGTCGACTTCTGTATTAAATATTCACAAATAAAATATTAATAAAGAGGATATGCTTTTACATGCATATATCTATGTCTATCTGTTGACGCTCTACAGCTCAAGGCAATCAGGATGATATCTAGTAATGTGAATACTTTGGTAGAAAAGTGATTCCATTGCTCCCTTTCTTTGAGCAATTTATCAGTTGTCTCGCAGAAAAACTAGTAAACTTAAAAACCAAATTCAATGACTTGTAAAATAATACAGGTACATTATTGTTTAAATTTGATTACAAGGCTGATAATGATTATGAATCCTTTTCCATTCGTTTTTTTATATGCTGAATGATTTTATGTCTATCTGAAAGAATTCAAACGATTTTATTGAAATGAGTTATTATTATTAATTATTTTAATCGATTAAGCAACCATATCTTTTCTGAAATGAATCTCATTTTCAGTTACAACACCGATATAAAAAGGAGTTACATCTTAACTTTTGAAAGTCAGCATATATGCTTTTACATGAATGAGAATTTCGTTGGATTAAATGAATATGATGTGTTTCTTCCCAAGTTTCCTCAAAAATTTGAAACTGAATCTTTAAGCTATTTGCTCACCAATTTCTATTTTGGACAAGAAAAAAAGATAGCTAAAGTTTACCAAAAATATCCGTTATTTATTAGTATGCTTAGATTCATCGGTTTGATGGTTACTGACTCTAATGAATTCACAGCCAAAAGAAAAGAAAAAAACAAGCCCAAACATAATCTTAAATCACTCTAATTTGGGAATCGATTATATATTTTTTAAGATTAAGCCCTTTGTTATTACATTAATTGACTTGTTAGGATTACATGTATTTTTTTTGTTTGGAATTAATTCCTTTATATGACGAAAAGCAGTTCTTTTATTTGTGGAAAATCTCGAAATCTAACTAAAATATTTGCCTAAAGAAAATGATAATTTTTAAGTAAATGTAATCACAATTGAACGGTGCTGAGAGTTAATAAATAAATTTAAGTTAAACTAAGTTAATTTAGCTTCATGTCAACGCTCATCTTCTATTAATCATTAAATTAAAAATTGTCGAAAAATATTTTGGATACCCAGTGAATTTATAATGTAAGTGCGTAATTTCTTGCTCATGTAGGAATTAAAATTTCTTAATAAAAAATGATGCCAATGAAAAAAAATACAGAAAGTGAGACTGCGGAAAACACGTTTTTGAAAAACGATTAAAAGTTATCTCAAATGTTTTTATAACTAAACTGAAATGAATATGTCTAAAATTCACATTTCTACGCTATTCCTGGATTTTAACAGAAAATCCTCGAGGGGAGAATATGACATTAAATATTCTTTAAAAAAATATTTCTCCGTACTTTAATTATGTTTTAAAACATAGAATATTTTTCTTGCCACGAACAAAGACGAAGCGAAAGAACAAAAAAATATTCTGAGAATAATACATTATTAAGTTTGTGTAAAACATAAAGACGACTACATTCTATCCAGTTTTCTAACCAGTTGAATTTAATTTAAATTCAAACAATTCCTGAAAGGTGTGGAAAAAATAAACATAGGCTGCACGAATTTTTTACTACTAAAAATTATTAAATTACTTTTTTAATGAGGTATTTAAGTCAAAGAAGAATTCAAGCAGAAAAATAATGCCTGAATTTACAATTATCCAAACAGAAAAAAATCAGCATGCTTTTTTAATTATACTTGTTGAGGCAATTATATTGAAGAGATTCTTTTTGCAAAAGTTCACCTACATAAATTTGAAAAACGAAGAATAACAACAACTAATTATTTGATGTCACTAATATAAATACTTTTCATCTGTAATCGTGTCCGTAGAAGAAATCTACAATTAAAGTTGGGTGAAGCTTCAACAATATTAAATTAATACGATTTATTTCATTTTAATTTAAATGGCGAAGTTAGATTATATTCTCTTTTCATATTATTATTATTATGCTCGGTAAATCAATTATTTTACATAAAATCACTTTTTTAATTAAATGTTGTAACTACTTCATACAATAAAAGGACCCAAGTTATAAATTTTTGATTAAAAATGCTTTTGGAATTCAATATGCTAGAAGAAATACACTATGACATGAAATTAAGTTTTATCATTAAAAAACGCTACCAATTTTAAGAATTTGTTTTTGAGAAAGAAAAAAAATACTATGTTTTTGCATTAACGAGTCATTGTTTATATACATAGGTTTTAATTCAATAAGTAAGAATCAATCAGGTCTTAAATATTGATTTTCCACATATAGTTACCATAGAATATGGTAAGTATTTCATTTCACTTAAATCATTTATGCATAATTTGATGTAAAAAATTTCACCAATAAAATATTTTTAGGCGTCAACTTGAGATAGGCATTATAATTTTGATTTAATTTTTTTCGGTAATTGCCCATGAGATTGCAGATTTCTGAAACTCTAGTAAACAGAGAGTATTTTGTTTTAAATGCTCCAAAAATTACAATTTGTATTTGACAATAAACACAACGATCATTGAAATAAAGCTAAATTTATGGCAGAAACTCTGCAGTTTTACTCGTTGGAAGATGATGAATTGCCTATAGATTTTGCGACCTATGAAAATGCTGACATTTAGATCACTGAAGTGTTTGAAGGAACGTGCCATAAAAGCTCACGGTGGATATACTGTTTTTTGGTAACTGTCTAACATAGACCAACACAGTTTTTGATATCTAAAAACGTCTCCGTTTGAGTTCTGATAAACAGCACTTACTGGATAAAAGAAGAAGAAAAAATAAATGAATTCAATAAAAATGACGAAAATGATGTAACGTTTTAACTTCAATATGTACAACTGTATTAATTAGCCACACCTGCTTGCAAAAGAACACAACATCGCAGATTTCGCATTCTGATTACATCAGAAATTCACATCTAACAAAAGTGGCTAAATACTTGTTTTCTATTTTTAAAGCATATATATTTCGGTTGAACTAAGAAAAAAATATAGAAATTTTAGGTCTTTTCATCAGAATTTTTGAAACAAGAGGGACCAATTTCTAATGCACTGATAAAAGTTTTACAATGTATTTGATGAAGATAATTCTCAGGAGATATCGAACAGTTTCTAATGCAAGCTAAAAATATTGAATAATAATGAAATAAAATTTTACAGGATGTCAAAAAAAAGTTTAAAAGCAAATTGTTTTTAGGCTCTAAATATTAAATAATTAATTTGAGACACCTTTATGAAATAGAGGATAGACAATTCATGCATTAATTGATAGAAAGTAATTTTTTAAAATTATCATTGTATCTAATATTCTTAAAGGCAATTATCCTAAATGAACTTTATAATTATAACAGAAAATATTTGCTACTATATGTCGAAAAAACTCAAGAACTGAAATGGTGAACAATATCGAAATAGAATTCTGAAATAATTTCATCAAAAGTGCTATTTTGAATTTTTGATAGTAACTAATTTTAAGGATGTCTATTTAAGTAAGAAAAAGATTATGACAAATTCTTAAATAAATACATAAATAATTTTAGCCCTAGAACTAATGGACCAGTCAAAATGACTGGTCGATTACTAGTCGAATCTATGTCCATGTCGATCTCTAGTAGTTCTAATGTTAAATCCAAATTGTCACACAAATATTTGTAATTCCTGATATGGCGGAATAATATACAAGCTGCGATAAAATATAATAAAAAATACAAACTATAACATTCGTTATTTTAGTAATGAAACAAATCATAATTAATATTTGATTTCTATTTTTCTTTAAACAATACCTAACTGAAGTAATACAATTTAGATGCTACTTTCAGATATTTTTTAAAATTTATCTTATCACCTATTTAATGCAAATTGCTACCATTATTTCATCTAAGTTACTCTGCCTTTCCTTTGAACTTTTTTGTGATTAATAGATATTTAAAACTGAAAGTCATAATGAAAGAAAATAAAAAAAGATGCAATTACAAAAAAACTAAGAACCATATAAATAATAGACAAAAATAAATTCTTTACCTCAAAAATTCGATGGCTCGATGATCTAATAATACTAGCTTGAAATCAAACGACAACAGGGCAGAGATTTCATTAGACGGAAAAAAAGCTAAACGAAAGCAGTAATTTGAAGAATTACTCCCGGATCTAGGCAATGCGCACACATCCGGAAAAACACAGCCCTGCCATTGTAGTAATCTTTACGTTTTGCTTTGAGGAATGCAAATTTTACATTTAATAATACGCATACAATATATTTTTTTTGTATGTGTGTGTACGACGTTAAAATTCATAGTTGGTCCAGTTAACTCTGATTTACTAAGAATGTTTTGATTTTACGTTTCGCAAAACACAAATTCTCACATTCTGTGAAAAGAATTCGTGTTCGTTTGGTAGTTCGTATGTTTTGGGATTATCGCGTGTTTCTGTTATAAAAGTTGCATTTTCACTTTAGTGTGAACTGTTTTTTTTTAATGTGCTTAACAAGTAAAATTGTCATGGGATATTGAATTGTGATATAAAAAGAAAATAATCCAGTATTGAAATTAAAAATATTTAAGAGGTAAATAACTTCAACATCAGCAGATCATCATGACTGTTTCAGAACCATCTTAAATATTTGTTCTGTGTTCCTAATTGTAATATACTGTAAGATTTTCTTAAATTCTCAAATTACCTCGCAGTAAAATATTGCGATGATATTTAAATTTGAACTCCATATATCTGTGTAAAGCAGATTTTGCTTGAATGAGATCCATCCTAAGAACTAATTAATTCAGACAATATGTATGAACTAATATTGTCATTAAAAAGCAAACATTAAGACATAAAAAAAATTTTACTAACAAATGATGATTCATCTTTAGATTTAAATGTTGTTTACAATAATTAACAAAATTGTATTATTAATTGAGGATTCTTATTATAACATGAGTGCGATAGATATTTCAAATGCAAGTTAAAATTTTGTTTCTCTGAAAATAATAGAATATTAGTTTTTACTATTGCAACGACCCTTGTGATAGATTTAATTACTTACTGAAAATATAGCTTTAATCCGTAGAAAAAAAAATCAGCAAAGTATGTGTTTATAAGACTTTGAGCTCCAATGTATGGGGGCCGATTCATTTAAAATAGTGGTTATTTTAAAAATTTCTAGAAAATTTGGCTGATGCATAATTTATAACAATATTTTTCATTGCAATAATGAAATTCAAACTGTTTCATTCTTTATACATATATTTAATTGCATATTTCTCTTCCATTGCCAAAAATTTAAGCTATATCTTTTATATCTGCACATTTCTGCTCTCCAAAGTAAATGTGTTCCAAATTTATAAGCCAAACGGTCCAGCTAGTAGAGAGCCAACACGCAAACACACACTCATCCATTCATCTTTAATATAAATAAAGGTAAAGCCGTCATAAAAGATTGTAAAAAATGTTAAAAATACGCTTTTCTAAAACGAACAATATTTCATGAATTCCAGTTTTAATTAAAAAAATATCAAACAATCATTGATTCAATAAAAGAAAAATTTGAAAATATCATCGTTTGAACTATTTATTGAAAAAAGAGTCTTGTCAAGAACAAAGATTAACACGAATACTGATAGCTGCTTAAATTTTTCTTTCAAAAATAGTACGTATTTGATTATTTTTGCAATCTGATTTTCTGCAAAATATCATGCAAATAAGTCTTTGCATGGTGGATCTTTATCAATAATATATTTATGGATCTTGATGGATCTTTGATGGATCTTTATCAATAATATATTTAAGAAATATTTATTTAGATATTCGACTACATAGCAGTTTATTGGCAAAACAAATTAATAGAAAGTTCTAAAAAAAGAAGACAATTTTTAGATAATTTTGATAGAATGAAAAAATATTCTTTACTGCAATTTCAATTACATGCATAGAATTTTTAACATTTTTGGAAACCCATTTAGGAAAGAGTAAATTAGTCGTTTCTTGTCAATATCTCAAAGTATTTCAACTGTCAAAAAAGTTAATGTGTATTTTGAAAAATATATATACAGTGTCTCACAAAAGTGATGGGACACTTGTGCTTTACAAAAGGAAACTGTAATAAAATAAATTAAAAAAACTTGTACAAATTTTTTGTAGGTGTGTTTCATACTTAAAGTTAGTAGCAATTATTACATAACATACATTTTGTCAAAATATTAAAATATTAATTCAATAAAAATACAATTGTTTAGAACGGAGAAAAAAATAGCTCACATAAGTGATGGGACACCATTAGATATGCAACAAAAATCGTCTGAAAGAAGCAATAAAAATATTTTTAGTGGTTTTATTTTTACTCAAAAGCAATTTTCAATAATTTATAAAATCGTCTGCAGTATTTCTCTCCAATTTGTTTTGGAATTTTTGTGTTTTTTAGCTCTGTGCAGCCATGAATGCTAAACGAAAAGAAACTTCGCCTGAAATTCGAAAATTAGTTATTAATTTGCATATTGAAAGTGGAAAATCTATTAAAAAACTGCTGAAACAGTTAACTTGAGTCATTCAACAGTTTTCAATATCATTAAATACTAGAAAAAGAATTATTCAGGATAAAAGAAGACCTGACCGACCATCAAAGTTATTGAATGGAATAAAGCGAATTATTGTTCGAAATATAAAAAAAAATCCAAGAAAGAGTGCTCCTAAAGTTGCTGCTGATTTACAAGCATTATATGGAATAATTGTTAATCCTGAGACTATTAGAAGGGTAATTCAATCTGCTGGATATCACGGTAGAGTAGCCAGGAAAAAATTCTTCGTAAGTGAAAAGATTAGAAAACTCGGACTAGCTTTCGCAAAATCCAACATAAATAAGAATTCTGATTACTGGAATAAAGTTATATTTGCTGATGAGAGTAAATTTAATATATTTGTTTCTGACGGTAGAATCTTGGTGTGGAGTAAACCCAGGGAAGAATTTCGCAAACAGAACTTGGTGCCAACAGTAAAACATGGTGGAGGAGGAGTTATGGTATGGGGGTGTATGTCGTCCGCTGGAGTTGGTAATCTTGTTTTCATTGACAGTATAATGGATTGGTACAAGTGTGTTGACATTTTAAAGCAAAATTTGAAATCTTCAGCATGAAAATTGAACCTTCATAACGATTTTAAATTCTACCAGGACAATGACCCCAAGCACACTGTTTTGAAAGTTAGACTCTGGCTGCTGTATAATTGCCCTAAAATAATGAAAACACCACCACAATCTCCAGACTTAAATTCCATAGAGAATATTTGGCAAGAATTGGAATCAAGAATTCGTAAACACACCGTTTCTTCAAAACAACAATTAAAATCGGTGTTTCAAGAAGAATGGGGTAAAATCACACCAGAATTCACAAAAAAATTAGTCGAATTCATCCCAAGAAGATTAAATCATGTTTTAAAATTAAAAGGAAATCCAACAAAACATTAAAACCTTTTAAAAAGTAAAATTTTTGGATAAATATTTGATGGAAAAGTAAGTGTCCCATCACTTATGTGAGCCATTTTTTGCTCCGTTGTAAACAATTGTATTTTTATTAAATTAATATTTTAATATTTTGACAAAATGTATGTTATGTAATAATTGTTACTAACTTTAAATATGAAACACACCCAAAAAAAATTTGTGCATGTTTATTTATTTATTTTATTACAATTTCCTTTTGTAAAGCACAAGTGTCCCATCACTTTTGTGAGATCATATCAAAAATCAATTTTATCTGATATTTATTGAAAGGCTCTTTTAAAATTTTAGAATATAATTATGCGGATATTTTTGAAAAGTTTCTGAACTCTCGCCATTTTTCCGAATATTTGGCAATAATTCCGTTTTTCTAAATCAAAATTAGTTAGAAATCGAGCAAATCAATAAATATTCTATTCAGCTGAAAAAGTATCAATTATTCGAAATTAACAGGAATTTTATATTTCAATAAGTTTCCAAATATCTTTTTGGAGTTGTTTTGAGTTCCTTGATAAAAATGAATTTTTAAGACAAAACTTTCATAATTTCGATTTAAAAACTTACATAGATTTTAAGAAGAAACATGTAATCCTTTGACTATAAAAGTACTATATGTCCTACAAGCAATTAAATCATTTTGAAATTTGATAGAATTAAATAATTTCTTAACAAAATCAGACGATATAATTGATATAAAGAAATGAAGAAATTAGAGCAACAAATCAACAATTTCTATTTACGATTTTTCACTAATGTATATTTAGTACTTAAATTAATTTTATGTATTATTTTAATATACAAATGATAATTACGTAGAAGTTTAAAAGATAGAGATTTTTTTTGTTGGTAAGTAACTTATATTTAATTTTTTAATAAGAAATTAATTAAAAGAAACGGTTTTATGCTCTTTATTATAGAAATTTTAATATTATTTCATTTCTAATAACATTTCCAGAATGTGAATGTATAGAATTCGACATTGAATTCCAAGAGAATTTTCAGCACAATTGAGATGGAATAAAAGTTTTCATTTTAAAAACAGAATTTATAATTTATATTTTTTATTTTGAAACCAGAATTTAAAATTTATATATTTTTTTAAACAGGAATTTATAATTCTTTATACTTCAATCAAAGACCAATTAAAGAAAAACCAGTAAAGGACAAGAGAAGATAAGTAGAATGCATCAAGAAAATATTCTTAGTAGTGCATTATATGTAGAGTAAGATTTGCAATTCATTTTCCATTTTAAAGCTTGAAATCACTTATAGATTCATTTTGATAATATTTTTATAAAATACAAAAAAAAAATTGTTTTTTCACTTTTTTTTCTAAGAAAACTGAATTCTTCACAATATTGGAAAAAAATTTCAGATTTTCAGTATTATTTAGAGTCATTTTTGGCTGGTTTATGTCTAACAAGGAATATTTAAAACTGTTGTGTCGTTTGACTAGATATTGAGAATGCATTCGCAAAAAAAGATATGAAACTTTTATTAATAAATGAATAAACACTGACAGGTAATGAATATTAAATTCAAAATATAAAAGCATCCATTTATCAATGGAATTTCAAACGTTGCTTACCATATCATTTTGTATGGAGTCTCATTATCCATTAATGATTTTTCTCTCTTCGTCGACTGTAATTAGTCCGCAACTATGAGCTACACGTGGTCTCAAAGTTATTTCTTCATTATAACTATGTTCATCAGAATTTCATCGATAGGCTTTCAATTAATATTTATAACTGAAATTTATTAATATAGTACTAGCATGTAATGTTTATTCTGTCTCTGTATCTCTAAACAGTACAAAAAAAAATTTTATGCACAGAAAAAGGTAGAATATAAATTAATTTTTTTACTACATTATTTCCTAGCCAACTTCGCCAATCAAAAGTTCACTGGTAATATTAGTTTCATTTAAATTCAATTAAATTTGTTACGCATAACTTGACAATCATGATTTTCTCAACTTGATATCTAAATATCACACTGTGATAGATATAGTAGCCATGTTATATCAGTAGCCTTACATTTGTACACGATGCCCCTTAATGGAATGAGATCACATGACATCATAATGCCACTAAAAGCGTAGCTCTCAGGGTGATCTGTCATCTAATTGAAGTTACCTTTCGCTATATCATAACTTCACTTTCTTGATGCTCACGTAAACTGTGCAGATAATAAAGATATTATTTGTACTTTAGCTTTCAACAATGGAAGAGAATCACGCGATTAAATATTTGATGAAAGAATATAAACTAATGTTAAAAATATTGCAAAAAACATTTTTAAAATTTGTCAGAATTCAGGAAAAAAAATTGTTTGATAGTTAGATTCAATATCATTAAAAATATAATTTTTTAAAATTTTAAAATGACGGTTTTATTGTTAGTGAACTAATACCTTTAAAACTTATTACGAAAAAATATTATATCTGATTAATTTGTAAGTAATTAAAATTTTAAAAAACTCGCTCCGAAGTTCACTTTCTAAACCTCCAAATTATGTTTGTCAAATTTAGTTGTTCTACGTTCAACGACGACTCCGATATATGAAGACTAAGAGACTCACTGATGCAAATTTCATTTTTATTATCAGTAGAGATTCTATAACTTTTTTGAACAATTGCGTCAAATTAACTATTATCTAAAATCTAATTCGTAAAAAAACTTATGTAAACATCTAAAATTGTTTCGCCGATATTTAGATTCTTAGCTTTAGCAAGAACTGAAGCTCTTGCTAAAGCTCCAAATAGTGGATATTAACGTGAAGTAATCTATATCTATATCTATACTTATAATAAAGCTCAATGTGTGTGTGTGTGTATGTGTATGTTGGCGCTCTACAGGCCAGACCATTCAACCTACAGCTACCAAATTTGGCACGTGTATACCTTGGAGGCCGGGAATGTGCACCTGGGGGTTATTTTTTCGAATTTTTAACTAGAATTTTATTTATTTAAAAATTAAGCGAAATTTTGACGTGTTTCTGCTATAACTTCCGAAAATATTACCGCACAAAAAAGATTTTTACATCAAGTTAAAGATCAAAAATTTATCTTTTAAATGATACTAATGTTTTAATCTTAAAATTAAATTTCTGTTTTTAATGAATTTTTAAATAAATATTTTAACTATGCTTTTCAATAATTTTTTTCGTAAAAAATAAAAATACAAATTAAGCGCGTTTCACATTCATGGGGAAAAATTAGCTTTTATCAAAGTGTTGCCATCACATTGATTAAAGCTCCAATCAAAAATAAATTAAATCTTTTTGGAAATAAAATCTGCAAAAATATAATTTTCGGCAAGTGTCTGTAGGAAAGGAAACATATATGAAATATTATTTTTTCTAAAAAATAAATTCAAGAAAAATTATTTTATGATCTTTTACACTCTCTATACAAGGTGTTTATTTAGTCCCGGACCCATTTTGATGTTTAATGACTCATAAAATAATGAAGATATAAACAAACTTATGGCATTTATTGATGGAATAACTCATATATTTTTCTTTTCAGGTTTGAATATTTTTACTTTTGTAAATATCGTCTGCGCGTGTGGTTAATTTCAGATAATTTCTTTTTCCAGTCTAAATATCTGTACTTTTCTGAATATCGTCTGCTTATTAATTGCATTTTTCTCTCTTTTGTTTTTGGCAACTATTGAAATGTTATGTTTACTTTTGATGTGTTTGTTCTATGTAGTACTTTCGCATGTGATGTTTTATTCGAGCGGATATTAAGGAGAATGCATACACCACAACAGAAAGCACAGATTTTATGGTGGTCATAGAGTTAATTTCCAACCAACTAAATCACTAACTTTTAATCACTTAATCACTTTCCAATCACTTAAACTGACTGATTTATGAAAATTTGAATATCACTATTCAATAAAAAGAGGATAATTTTAGATTTTCCATCGATCGCTTCAAAGAAAATATGCCAATCAGTAAGCAGGTTTCTCAAGATTAATTGACCTAAGATTATGAAAATATATGAAATTATATGAGTTTTTCTAAATTTTTAACATTTAAAACTTTATAAATAAGTCTTAGTTGATGGTGGAAAGTAGAAACATTCATTCATTTATTTAAAATTTGTTGTTTCCAGAATATTTCTCAGAATATGATACCTTACTGCATTAAATTTAGACTTCATAATTTTTGAAATATATTTATAAGCAGGAACAAAATATTATTATTGATTTCATTTCAATCCTTTTGAAAGCAAAACTAAAAATTGAATTTTATGCTGATTCTCAGAAATTTTTGTTGAATTATTGTTTGAGATATTACATAAACTATGAAAAGTATTTTGTAGTGAACATAAGACTTAAATACAGAGCGATTCTGTTTGCAATACTCACATTCAATAATAATAATAATTAATAAATAACAATAAAGATGATAAATAAAATTAAATATAAAAAAATATATTTATATTAATTGCAATTTCATCATTTACATTTTAAATTAAAGTTGAAGTTTTGCCGGAAATGACAACAAATTAGCAAAATATATATAGTAAATTGAACGAAACGCGTATAAGTTTGGTATGACTATCAAAATTTGAAGATTAAAAATGTTTTGTTTGAGAATCCTTTAAGAGACCAGTTACTTAAAATATTTAATTGAAAATTGTAGCGAGCGGTAATACCGGCGAACCGGCTGGTCGCTAAAGGCGGCTAGTTATGAATAAAATGAAACCAAACGAGATGTTTTCGAATATGAGTTTTAATGGAATAATTAAAACAGGTATTTAAATTTGTTAATTTGGTTTACAAATCTTATTTAATTCTTTAATTCAATTACTGCAAAGTTTTTAAAATTTTTTGTTTATAATAAGCTTTTAATGTTATTGTTTCTGAACCTCACTTTTATTCTTTCTAGAAATGATTTAAAAAATTTAAATACGCCAATCCCATAGAGGACTGTTATAGAAGACTAAAAGATTTAAGTGTAGAAAAGAAATAAATTTTATAATATTTTAAAAACTAAGATTAAAAAATATTCTACACTAATTTGTAAAAAACCGGAACTTATGATTTTTGAAGGAAAAAAAATACTGAAATAAGCACTTTTTAATTGTTAAAGACGACCCATTATTTATGTACAAGATAAGTACCCATAAAACTCTGATTCTGTGAACTCAAAATTTATCGTCTTAAAGATCACTTTTTCATTGAACTAGCAGGAGTGTTCTACCTTCAAACGTTTAATAAAATTTGCATAATATTGCATGTTATGTGCTTTAATATATAACGAATAAAATCTTCTACATATTTGGACCTTTTTCCTTTTACTGATTTGATCCAAAATTTGAAACAAATGTATAATTTTGATGTCAAATACATAAACCAAATTCCATTATCTAATTTGTTCGTTTTTAAATCATTACCTTCAGATATTCATAAACCAACAGACCAACTTGCAGTTAATTCATTGACTGATTTGACTGAATACGAAGAAATAAAGAAAAGACCGCAAAAGCTGGAAATGAAATTTGAGAGCAAAAAGTAAATAATTTCTATTTCGGCTGAAGTAGTTGCAAAAGTATAAGGAAATATCATAAATATATTAAATATTAATATCATAAAAATTATTTAAACTATTATCTTTTTCAAATCGAAGCAATTCTTTTTCAACGTATCTTTTTTATTCATAAACGGCGTATATATATGTAGTCTCGAATCAATAAAGATTACTAACTTCCAGTATTATGTGTGTCAGTAGAATGATTCACTGACAGGCATGAAAGCTTTTCACAGTTATTTAGCTTTCACTTTCCTCTCGTAAAGACAATAAAAATGCTGCGCATTGCGTGTTGCGGAAAAATATTTGTCCATTTCATGAAACAACAGTAGCGTGTGAAGGTTTTGGGATCGCGTAATACCAGCTGCAGAATGAGACGCAATTTCGCATTTCCTGATTGAATATCATTTGTGGTATCTATATGTGATTTAATCTGCCCACTGTGATTAATTAAACCGGAAGGTTGTGCCATTGAAATTACCGTCATCCTTTTTTCTTTGTTCAAGTGCATAATTTTTTCCAGTTTGATTAGGAAACTGAAATGAAATTTAAAGAGAACAAATTGAAATTTAAGTCGAAATTATTCAAATCAAGCCGTGTTGATAATTACCTACGCATGTGCCTTAGATAAGCTATTAAAGTATGTATTGTAACTGGGAAAGTTTTATTAAGAGATCATCAGGAAATTGGCATATAGGTATTTTAAAGTATATGAAACATGATATTGGTGACGCCATAGAATAACTCGTACAGGAAGAAAATGTGTCGATAGCACTTTTATCATGATAGAATATAGATAATTTTAATTTAATTTATTATTATTCTTTTTTAAAAAAATAATAATAAATAAACAAATTGATACTTTTAATCATTTAAATTTGTTAGTAGCATAAATAAATTAAAACAATGCATACAATACTAGATACTAGCAATATATGCATACATACTTTTACAATGTTAATTTATTAAAACGTCCATTAAAACATTAGAACATTAGATTTTTTTTCATAGGAGAAATAAGGTCCTTTTGTTGTCATCAGATGAATAATTTTATCGTTTATATTCCAAGCAAAGTAAACACTGTTTCCTTGAGGCATTTCAATACCTGTAACTTTTATTTAAATGTTATCAGAGCAACAATTCTGAGAAATATAATAATTACTGAAAGCAAAAATGCTTGTCTTCAAAAATATAATTCTTTTTTAGATTAGAGCATTAAATTCTGAAAGGAAAATTAGAATTGCTTAGTTGATTTAAATTTTTTAGCTTCAAATTCAAACTTCAGATTATAATTCAAAACCATCATTACTTAATACCGATTAGTTTTGCATGATATTGTTTTTTTAAATTTTCTCACAGCATTAGATCTAGCTTCTATTTAAAAACATCATTGAAACATAATTTTTCAATGATTACTCTATATCTTGCTATCGAGAAATATATGAAATTTTCTGTGTTCTTGAATTCATTCAGGTATTAAAATAACGTTCTAAAGGGTTATTGTTAGCATACATACTGATATTGCTACAAATAATATTGGGAAAATTTATTAATTACATTAATAAAAACAAAAAGACAGTGAAATTATTTTTTTTCAAAAATTAAGAATAAATAGATAATAAACCAATTTAAATAATTAATAATAAAATAATTTAAATTATTTTACTACTAATGAAATTTTTATATATTTATATGTCTTTAATCTGTAGAATGAATAGGAATTTTATTAAAGAATCTTTTTATAATGTGAATGAAAATTTTATGAATCTTATCCAATAAATATTGTAGCGCATAACTTTTTATTCCAGGTTATTCTTGATAATTTTTCCCTTTAAAATAATCTTAGAAGGAAATCTACAGAGAATTTATATTCTTCGTCATTAATCCTTTACTTTTAGTTTTATTTTCACTTTTATACCTACTTCTACTTTTCTTTCAGTTATTTTCAATTTTTAAAATCCTTTCTTTTCATCGCTTTCCTCTGTTATATGCATTACTTTGGTTGAATAGAATTATTTTAGGACTGATGTGAGAAAAAAGTTCGTAAATAGTTAGCATAAACATGAATTTTTAGAGAATCGCTTTATCACTTCATTAGCTTTAAATTCTTTTAATTTTCTGTTGTCAGTAATAGCTGAAATTGAATATATGGAATAACTGAGCATGAATCATAATTCATATTTAAATAAATTTAAATACTATCTTGCTGCATAAAGTATTTGGCATATAAACCAAAAATTTAGTTTTAAATGCAAACAATCGATATTCTGTGTAATAAATTCTACAAATTAGAATTAACATTATTTGATTTTATTGAATTCTTTTTATAAAATCTCATCCAATTTCTATATAATGTTAAATTAAACTAATTGTTGATTGTAGTACAGTTTCTTAAACAAAATTATTAATACAATTTAAATGATCATTTTTATGAGATTTGATTATTTTAAAATTAAATCGCTCATGCAATAAGATTTTTTCAGACCTAAACAATTAACTAATTAAAATTTAAAAAAAAATCATTCTGAGATGCATATTCCCATCCTCTAAAGTATTGTATATATGGGCCAAATTTAATTGCTCTGGATGAAACTGTCTGGTCTGTAGAGCGCCAAAATACATGCATGCGCACACACACACACATCTTTATTATTAAAAGATAATGGCTTTTAACTCTAATAGTTTACATTGAATAAATAATAAATTTTGGAATCCCATAAATATTACAATTCTGAATAAATATACAATGTAATTTTATAGCTGAATATTTAAAGTTATTCTCTTTTTCTTATAATTAATTAATGTTTTCCTGATGATTTTTTTTCTGAGGGTATAATTTTCTCTTTGGAATTGTACTGAGTCTACTATTCAAATTGCTAAAAACTTCTTTCTTTAATTTGGTTAATAGATACATACTTCGCCGGTCTATATTTTAGAGAACCATGTAGTAAAAAAATTAAAAAAGAATTTTTGCAATAAATTTTCTTTTAAATTAATAATTTTAATAGTTTTTTTTGTGTGTCTGTGAATGGTTAATTTCAAAAGAATAGATGAAAATATTTATGAGCCTAAAGTATGTTGCCTTTATTGCAGGAAATTTAATTGAAAGTGGCTAATGATAAGCACCTTAAAATTCTTAATTCAAATTAAACTTATATTTTCGTAAAATGTTTGTGTAGATTCGAGTGGAAAAAATTGCGGATAATTTTGTGTACGAATAAGAAGGGGAAAAAAAACTGCACGTAAGTTTCCAATTTCACCCATTTTTATATTGTAGTTAGTTCTTCGGATAAAAAAACTATTACTCATATTTAGACAATCATTTCTAGAATCTAAAGTTAAAAGGAAAAATGAAAAGTGATTTTAAATCACCAGGATAAATTGTTGTTTCAACTTTTATTACATTAAAAAGTGGAAAAAAAATTGAAGCTAAATCGCATTTTGTTTGATTTAAATAAGAAGGAAAATGTCGCAACAAATCGTTATCACTTAGACACAAAGACGCTAGTATAAACTAATTTAGATTACTTTTCTCAAATGAGTACGTGCAAGGATACAACTTGAAATGAAGCGTTCTTGACATTTTCATTTATTTTCGGTTGTTCGTATATAAAAATCCCACTCTCTCTCTCTCTCTCTATTTTTTTAACCTATTTTTCTATCCAGTTAAAAATAAAAATATTTGAAAGCTTTTTATTCAAAAATAGTTGCATTTTTAGTTTGGTTTAGTTCCCTCTTTATCAGTGTAAGAGTAATTTCCGTTTTCAGAGATAGTTTTATCACCAAATTCTCAGCGCAACAGTTTTGATAACTTCCATTTGTTTCGCGTCCTTGGTCCTCCTTGATGACCTAGAGATAAAGCATTTTTAGAATTATTTCGATGAACGTAAAAATCCCCTTTAAAGACAAAAATATCTCTAAGACTTTTTCGATTAATTTTGATTTTATTCTTCACTAGTCACCTCTGGTAATCAATTGATTCACCGGGATTAACGTTGCTAAAAATTTCGATTGGTTATTCAGTAAAACAATTTTTAAATTTCAAATTTTTGTAGAACAGTATTTTAGAAGTTTTACACTGTTCCATTTATTGTGCTATGCATTTCCCTAATTTTATGTCCAAATCTCTAAAAACCAATTATATCGCAGGAAACAGCAGCGATATTTAAAAATGGACATCCTTTAAAACATTTTCGCTATTGCTTGATTTTTTGAGTTAAAATTTAATTGTAAGAACAACAAAATTTTAAAAAACTTATTAAAATTATGCCGTATTAAAAACCGCCATAACATAATAAAATAAGCCAAATCATCTTGTCTTGAACATCAACAACGGAGGAAATATTAAAAGAATGAAAGCGATTTGAGTTTCACTTCAACTGCGATTATAAAGTAAAATAAAATTTAAATATTTCTTTAAAAATTGGTTAAAAATAGAAAATAATTATAAGGCAAAAAATTGGCCTTATAATTTTGATTTTATATTTTTAAGAATATAAGATGATATATTTTAAAAAAAGAATAGATATATTTTTAAATTTTAAAATAATATGAAAATCATTTTTATGCTGTAAGATGTATGGAAATTATCATGGAAAAACGCCAAAATTTAGCTTAATTTTTAATTAATAAAAACTCTAATCAAATTTTGAAAAAAAGATGCACACTTTCACCTTCCAAAATGCCAAATTTGATAGGCCTTGGTCAAGCAGTTTAGCCTATGAAGCGCTAACTAACATGCACACCTAATCCCTTTCTCACTTTCTCTCTCAGGCACACACATCAACTATTTCTCATCAACTATTAATTGCATTTAATTTATTAATATTGATTCGAATTTAATTGAAATAATAAAATTAAATATATCCTTTGATTTTCATAATTTCTTATACTAAAGGCACCACATTCAATAAAATTAACACTAAAAGAACTTTCAATTGTATGCAAAATTTCAATAAAAATATTAAATCTAAAAAATTCCCATTTACCAGTTATATTTTTTTTATTAAAAGAACGGTAATGTATTATATCAAAATAAATTATATTGTTGAATCAATAAATACAATATTTACTTTCTACAGATATAAATTACTTTTAATTGAAGATTTTAATTACAATTATATTGATATCTGTTTTAAATTTTGAGAAATTTAATCAATTAATAACCAAACCATATTTTGTTATCTACAATAAAAATGTATATTTGAAATGTTCTGAAGAATCTTAAATTTATATCTTTTTAAAGATTTTGTGCTTAAATTGTACATTACATAATTCATGGTATTACTTAATGCAAGTAAGAATTAAAAAAAAAAATTTCGGTTCTAAAATTAAAATGAGCTGAAATATCTAAAATAAACCAACTCTGAGTGAACGTGATTTTGAAATGAGCACGTGAACAACAGTTGCACAAGAAGTTGTTAAATTTGTTTTGACCAAATTTCAGTAGG
The DNA here is from genome assembly GCA_026543865.1 of Argiope aurantia. Taxonomy (NCBI): domain Eukaryota; kingdom Metazoa; phylum Arthropoda; class Arachnida; order Araneae; family Araneidae; genus Argiope; species Argiope aurantia. The sequence continues at coordinate 1,573,779 of JAPMOR010023552.1, forward strand.
ACATCTTACCCTATCAGAAAAATGCTTGATAAATGCTTTCGCCTCCTATTTGATTACTTGCCTTTGATGATAATGAGTGCAAAGTTTGTTTTGAAAGCTGATAACGTTCAGTTTTCAACCGTAGTTTAAGTCAATAATCATTTCTAATGTTCCTTACTTAAATAGAGTTTGAAGATCAGACATTTTTAATTTAATTTTTTAGACTAATTAAATTTTTTAAACATGAAACTAACATTTGGACATAACTAGATGGCGTTTCAGCGTGTTAAATATGTCATTCTATTTTTATTACCATAATTTCTAAATGTTGCATTAATTTTCACTACATTAAAGTTTTGAATCAAACTGTGATACCATGGCACGTCTGTGATGAGACTATTTGAAACTTATCCTTTGTTTACAACTTATTTACTGGCTGCTTTTGTTGATATACTGGTTCAAAAGGAATATTAATTGTATTTATTTTCATTTAAATATCTTATGCATAAATTATTTATGATAGACCTATAATAAAGTATTTTTAGGCATCAAATTGTGGTAAATATTGAAATCGTATTATTTTAACAAGCTTACACCTATTCGGATTAATATGTACTTTAGCCATTTTAAAGAAACCAAGTCCTATGTCATCACTGATTCTTTACAAATTTAAATGTCCGAATAATATGTATTCAAATTACACGTTGTATTTCCTTCTTATGTAATATCATTTTCTGATTTCTCATGTAAACGGTAGAGATAACAAACAGTAGTTTTTTCCTTAACTTTCAGCATTGGAAGTTTGCCATGTAATTAGATATTTGAAAGCGCTTGGATCTCATTACAACAATGAAAATTATTGTTGAAAATTATGCAAACGATATTTTTAAAAAATGTCAAATTTCAAGAAAAAATTGTATGATAATTAAATCGTTATCATTAAAAAGACGCTTGAATTTCAAAATGGGTTAAAAATACGTCTTGTGGAACAATATTTTCTTGAGTTATTGCTAGAAAACGGCAATCTCTTCCTTTATTTATTTAATTAATTCAAAAAAGAATAATTTTGAAGTGCACATTCTCCCTTCTAAAGCATTTTTGTGTGAAAGTTGATTGAATCAGGTTAAATATTATGGCCTGTAGAGAGCCAACAAACACACTTACAGAAACACTCTCTCTTTTATCATTAGTAACGAGCATTTTTTAAATCTACACTTGTTCTTTGGCAATAGGACGAGAAAGGATTTTTCTTTTTAACGTAAGGTGTTAAGAAGCAAAAGATGAATAATTGTACTATCTTCTCTAATAAATTATGAAATTAAAAACGATAATTTTAATTGCCCATGTAAGATAATTTAAATTTTATTTTATATGCTTTAAATTAAGCATGTCGTAATAAATTCAACATATGCAATACATTCAAATTGTACTTTGACGATAGGATTTACAGTCTTATTTTCTGTTAGGATCACTTTTCAGAACACCTGCAAAATAGTATTCTGAATATTAGACAATAAGAACAGAATTAGCAAGATTAAATCATGAAATTGTTTTGAAATTGGGAAAACCAGTAGAATTTTAAATATGAAACAATTCACATCAAAATACTAGATTGCATCGGACTACAAATTAATTTAATATAATTTTATTAGAAATCTTCAAGACTTCCAAAAAGTGTTCTACAAAACAGATGCATCATATTTTCTTCGTAACTAACCTTGAGAGTATTGCACATGGCCGGATAACATAACGATCAATGATATCAGTATTTTATCAGCTTAGTGCACGCGTTCCTTTTCTTTCTATTGCATACAATCTGTCAAATACTGAATAACAAGAAAAAAGAGGAACAAAAAAGAAATAAAAATTTTTTTTGCTCAGAAATAAGGTGGATGAAATCTGTTGCATTTGTGTGTGACTAAATAAATATAATTTTATTCGAATCCAAATGAAAAATCGTTTATTTGAAAATTGATATTTCGAATACTTTTCATTATCCATGGAATTGGGTGGCATAACAGTCATGGATAATCCAAAGAATGATCCAACTCGTACAGAAATCAACATGGAATTGCTTTTGAAAATTTTGCATTTATAGTAAGAGGCCTACATGTGCAATTATGTCTAAATAACTGAATAGCAACTGTCTAAATAACTGTTTCTTATATTTACAAAATGTTGGTTTAGTTTTTTTTTTACAACGAAAATCTATTATTTTTTTTCTGTACTTTTCTTTTTAAATCTCTTTTTTTTTAAAATATATATAGTGAAAAAATTTTAATAGCGTTTTGGGATTAGCAACTGTGAATTATAAAAGTTTATTATATTTGTCTGTCTGACATATTCAGAATTTCTCAAAAATAAAATACAAAAAAAAACCCTCAATTTTTCTTTCTTGAAATATTAAAATTTTTACACCATCGCATACGGAATTTTTAAAAAAAGGAAGGGGGAGGGGGGAGAGAGTGTTGTATTAATTCTCCTTTTCACTTTTTACCTAAAAAGCTGCTCAAACTATGATTTGAGGTACAGCTTCATTACCTCACTATTTTACAATTAGATTCGTCAGAGCTTTCTAGTTGACAGTTTGAATTATGCAATAAAAATAAAGTAAATTTTCATTGTAGTATTTAAAGCATAGTGAATAATTATCTATATCTATATCTATACTTATAATAAAGCTCAATGTGTGTGTGTGTGTGTTGGCGCTCTACAGACCAGACCATTCGACCTACAGCTACCAAATTTGGCACGTGTATATCTTGGAGGCCGGGAATGTGCACCTGGGGGTTATTTTTTCGAACTTTTAACTAGAATTTTATTTATTTAAAAATTAAGCGAAATTTTGACGTGTTTCTGCTATAACTGCCGAAAATATTACCGCACAAAAAAGATTTTTACATGAAGTTAAAGATAAAAAATTTATCTTTTAAATGATACTACTGTTTTAATCTTAAAATTAAATTTCTATTTTTAATGAATTTTTAAATAAATATTTTAACTATGTTTTTCAATAATTTTTTTCGTAAAAAATAAAAATACAAATTAAGCGCGTTTCACATTCATGGGGAAAAAATTAGCTTTTATCAAAGTGTTGCCATCACATTGATTAAAGCTCCAATCAAAAATAAATTAAATCTTTTTGGAAATAAAATCTGCAAAAATATAATTTTCGGCAAGTGTCTGTAGGAAATGAAACAAATATGAAATATTATTTTTTCTAAAAAATAAATTCAAAAAAATTTATTTATTTATCTTTTACACTCTCTATACAGGGTGTTTATTCAGTCCCGGATCCATTTTGATATTTAATGACTCATAAAATAATGAAGATGTAAACAAACTTATGGCATTTATTGATGGAATAACTCATATATTTTCCTTTTCAGGTTTGAATATTTTTACTTTTGTAAATATCGTCTGCGCGTGTTTTTAATTTCAGATAATTTCATTTTCCAGTCTAAATATCTGTACTTTTCTAAATATCGTCTGCTTATTAATTGCATTTTTCTCTCTTTTGTTTTTGGCAATTATTGAAATGTTATGTTTACTTTTGATGCGTTTGTTCTATGTAGTACTTTTGTATGTGATGTTTTATTCGATCGGATATTAAGGAGAATGCATACACCACAAGAGAAAGCACAGATTTTATGGTGGTCATAGAGTTAATTTCCAATCAACTAAATCACTGACTTTTAAGAGTTAATTTCAAATCACTTAAACTGACTGATTTATGAAGATTTGAATATCACTATTCAATAAAAAAAGGATAATTTTATATTTTTCATCGATCGTTTCAAAGAAAATACGCCAATAAGCGCGCAGGTTTCTCAAGATTAATTGGCCTAAGATTATGAAAATGGTGAGTTTTTCTAATTTTTTAACATTTAAAACTTCATAAATAAGTCTTAGTTGATCGTGGAAAATAGAAACATTCATTCATTTATTTAAAATTTGGTGTGTCCAGAATATTTATCAGAATATACCTTACTGCATTAAATTTAGACTTCATAATTTTTGAAATATATTTATAAGCAGGAACAAAATATTATTATTGATTTCATTTCAATCCTTTTGAAAGCAAAACTAAAAACTGAATTTTATACTGAATCTCAGAAATTTTTGTTGAATTATTGTTTGAGATATTACATAAACTATGAAAAATATTTTGTAGTTAACATAAGACTTAAATACCGAGCAATTCTGTTTGCAATACTCATATTCAATAATAATAATAATTAATAAATAACAATAAAGATGATAAATAAAATAAAACGCTTGGTTTTATTAAAAAATATCTTAATATTAATTGCAATTTCGTCATTTACATTTTTAATTAAAGTTGAAGTTTTACCGGAAATGGCAACAAATTAGCAAAATATATATAGTAAATTGAACGAAACGATCTAAACAGTATAAGTTTGGTATGGCTATCAAAATTTGAAGATTAAAAATGTTTTGTTTGAGAATCCTTTAAGAGACCAGTTACTTAAAATATTTAATTGAAAATTATAGCGAGCGGTAATACTGGCGAACCGGCTGGTCGCCAAAGGCGGCTAGTATAAAATAATTTTCTCATCATCTCTTTTTTTTCCTTCTATATCAAAATATATCTGCTTACATTTAGCAATATTTCATATACTTTTAGTATGCGAAATAAAATATTTTGAGCTTTTTTTTATTGTTAATTTTGTACGGTACAGGCACATCTAGGTAATTATGTAGTTTGATTGAAACCATATAATTACCATTTGCTCAACATCTTGATAATTTTTGGTGAGTGTTTTTCTTTTTAATACCAAATGTATCACACTTTGATATATCTGCTTTAATTCGTTAGGATTTTAAATAATTTCATACAACAATTATAAAGTTTGTAAACGCGTCCATTAATAGCTGAATTTCGAAGACTTTTAAGAGGATATTAGTGCTTGCAATCTCTTTTTATTTAAATCACGATAAGTTTGAATTCTAAGGTTATTTAATATTGCAAAGTTATAGTTTTTTTTTTTACATTCTTTTATTAATGCGTTAGAACTGGAACAATGATAAATTTATTAAAGTATGAATTTAAGATTATAATACTGTCTATGGTTAAGGACAATACAAAAATGGTAGTAATATATTATTAAGCAAGTTATTATTGACAAGCATTCTATATCGTCCTATTCCTTAAATCAGTTTAACTCACGAAAAATTCGAGATAGTTTGTGACTGACAATAGTTAGTTTCATAATTTCAAGTAGTTTCATAAAAGCTAAGAATTGCTTCTAGAATTAATTAAAAGTTTCTGCATAGAATGAATATAGAAAAATTATAAAAAAATTTGCCATTTTACACAATAATCAGCACGTCGGAAAGTAGAGGGCGAATCACCTCGAAAGCGAAATATTGCACTACATGTAAGCACGTTCTCGGCTCTTTTGGACGGATAATATGGTTAGCTAATATTATCACCTATGACAAAATGCACTTCTCATTGTGAATATACATGACAAGTTAATAATCTGTTTCGCATTACTCTCAGCGGTCATGTTGAGGTTAACCAATCATTCAAATTCTTCGGATGTTCACTAAGGAGCAGTGGTTGTTATTGTTACTAAATCTGTCTTTCATCTTTTCTATTTTTAGTAAGTTATGTCTGAAATTTTTAAGCGGACGTTTTTAAATTAAAGATAAAAATGTGAGGTGTATGCACAATTTCGAAAGCATTGTTTGCTTAATCAATTATCTTATCATAAGTTTCAGTGAAATCAATGCGAAACTGAATGCGAAAATAAATGATAGTTAAACATCTGACTGTTAGCAAATGTAAATTAGTTGCAGAATGATTGCATTTGATTCACTACAAATAGAGAACTTTCTTTTGATTGCTTTCTATCTTATCAAAACACTACCAAAGGAAGAAATATTTTACAACTACTGGAACAATCTTTTATTAAAAATACCGCTGAGTAAAATTTCCAAAAAATATAAGAAGGAAGAATTTAATATATTTGACATTACAATTTTTTTGAAATTTTGGAGTAATTATAACTTAAAGTTTTAACTTAAACAATCTATAATGGGAAATTTGATGAGATATTAAGAAATATTGACATGATAAATATATTTCTGTTTACTTAAAAAAATATATTTTAACCATCAAGAACAATTTAAAATGATAGACACGAACGCACCAAAAACATTTTCAGCAAATAGGTACTATGATGTTTATTTATAAAGCGTAAAATTTAGGAAGCCCAAGAAATTTTTCGACCATTTTTAAATATGCTCATTTTATTCTAGGCTTTTGACTTCACTTTCAACTTTGAATCGATCAAGCGTTTTGTGGTAATTATGTTGAAACCATAAAAAAAATTATTTTTTTAAATTTTGGCTTTTGAAATGATTGAAAATAATCTTTAATTAAATTATTTATTTCATCTATTCAATTACATTTAATTTTCTGCATTTTTAGTTAAATATTATTTTAGCTAAAGCTAAAAGTGGTTCTTGGAAATCTAATTTTTTAATTTGGTATTTAGTTATTTGAATTAATATATCTAAATAATAGTACTTCCTTTCTTTTTAAAAAATTGTAAAACTCAGTGGTTTAAAATTACAGAAACGTCCCAGTAAACTTTAATCAGCTATCTAACAATAATTTGACTCAAATACTCTTCTTTACTAAGAACGCAAATGTATATAAATAGAAGAAAAGTTGATACAAATATGCAATATGTCAAAAATGTAATAATCTGAATTTAAATTATTACTAAAGCTTAATTGCTTGTCTCTTTAAAAATTATCATATAAGGTTATGTATATATATATATATATATATACGCACCCACTTTTCGAATGTTTTCGAATATATACAAAATTCTATCATTTTAAGAAAAGGTTAATGCATAGTTTGCAATCGTAATTACACTTATCTTAATTATAATGTATTAATTACATCTCTAGGTCTTATTTATCAATTAATTTATTTTTCCTTTACATTAAATTATGCAATAAAATCCAATGTGGTAGAGTTAGCAATTTTAAATAACATGCTAAAATTTTATTTAATTGTCAAATTTATATTTAAAAATTGAAGATAAATGCGTAAAAAAGCAGATTCTAATCAATACATCAAAATCAGATTCTAATCAATCATCATATGAAATTTGGTAGTCGGTTTCATTCAATAATTTTGATGTTAGTTATACAATGAAATTCAAAAATGATCAGAATACAGCCTTTTACATTATTTTGGGAATTTCGATTTAATATAAGGATTAGGTGTGGAGAATATACTGAATAAATGAAACAGAAAATAATATCCTTGGATTTTAGCTTCAATTATGAATTTCTATTACATTTTTTTAAAAAGAAGTCTAATATATTAAGCAAAGAAGATTAACCAGGCAAAGTAGAATTGGAAAGCATTGGAATTTTTTTTTCATGTCTGTATGACAAAATGGGAATTAATCATAAACATTGAGACTTTAGTTAAATTCTTGATTTATCAAATAGATAACGAAATAATACTGGATTTCTATAAAAAGTATTTTAAAAAGTATGATTACTTACATTTATAAAAGCATGTGCCAATATAAATATTTCTATATCTATTATTAATAAAGATTAATGTGTGAGCATGTGTCTGCCTGTGTGTGTCTGTCTGAGCATGTGTCTATCTGTGTGTGTATGTATTTTGGCGCTCTTATGATTAAATTGTCTGATTTACAGATACCAAATTTGGTACATATATTTATATTTTGTAGGGCAGGAATTTGCCCTCCGAAACATTTTTTCAAATTTTAATTAATTAAAAATTACGCGAATTTTGACATTTTTTTCGCCAAAATTTACGAAAAAATCACAGTACAGAAATTATTTTATCTCTACAAATCAGTTGGTCACAAAAGCAACTAGTAATTTCATATTTAAAAGTGAATAGCTCTCATTGTTTAAAATTTCTCAAATCAGATTGAAATTAGAGTTGCTTTTAAACAATGCGAACAAGCTTACATAAATTAAATATAAAGACAATCCCTTACTCTAATGCAAACCACTTGTACTTTAAGAGGACACATTACTCAATCAAGTATATTTTTCATGATTTTAACGCTTACTGATTGAAAGCAATAAAAAGTGTTCGGACTTCTTTTTTCGACGAATTGCTCAGGTATTATTAAGAAATAATATTCAGTATACTGTCTGATAAAACACTTGTTCACACTCACTGTCACTCACACACCATTTTCTCATCAATAGCTTTGGATTGGAATGACTATTTTATTTTCAAATTAGTTTTTGATTGTATATTTAAGATTAGAATGAATCGAGACAAATTCCATGATTCTTTCACTGGAAAATTGAAATATAGAAATTATCTCACCTAGAAACGATGGTCCTAGAACATTTTCTTTGCAATAAGAAAATTATTTTTTACATTTTTGTAATGAATATTTTTTGTAATAAATATATAAACGTCTTTCTGAGAAAGATAATTCTAAATTATTTCGATTTATTTGAAAACAAATTAGCAATCAATTTCTTAGCCTTATTCTACTCCTCCTTTAATTTACTTCATAAATAGGCTTTAGATTTGCAGAACTTTCTATTTTAATACGAACCCATGAAACGAAATTCTAGAAACTTTTTTTATTAATCCCTTTTATTTTATGTTTGCCGTCATCACCAAGATTATTTTCACGTATTCTCAGGGGTGTATCGTAGATTGAAAACTGCACGTCTATAGCAATTTCTGACTTATGGACTGGTATTGAGCTATACTATATCACAACAATGATTTCTTTTATACATTTTATTAAAGATTTTGTTCCTTACCAGACGTTTTTTAAACAATCTAGTGGCCTGTTTCAACTTAAAACATAAGCATATTATTCCAAACGATATGAGCGGTTCTATTTCATCATAAAACAGCTCAGAACTTTTTAAATTCCCAATATTCTTAATTGTAAGCATGCATATAAGAATAGCAAACTATAGTACACACACACACAAATGAAATTGAATGCAATTTGTGCATCGATGTCTGAAATGCCCATATTGAAATTTTTGCACGTTACTAACTTCATAAGTATTCTCTTAATTTAAATAAAAAAGGGGAAAAAGGGCGAAATTTTTAAAAATTATGCATTTCCCTCTTTTTCTTAATTTTATAATTTACAATTTTTAAATATTACTTTTGATCTTATATGGTTAGCATTTCTGTTGTTATGTTTCCAAATATATGTTACTAAGAAGTTGAACGTATATATGGTATTTTGCCAAGAGTAAAAAACTTATAAAAACCAACTAAATCGAGAAAGCTGTTTCAACCAGATATTCCTCTTTAATCTATTCCGAAGAACCGTTTTCTCGGCTGGAAACCCAGAGACGGATCTAAATTGGATTTCTGAGAGCACTTGTTTGACTTTTTTTTTATTTACTGTTGATGGAATCATCTTCCTTAGAGGAAATCTTGAAATTGCATATGGGAGAAAGAGAAAAAAAAAGTATTTCAGCATCGAAAAATTAAAAAAACAAAAAACAAAAAAAAAACCGAAAAATACTTTTTGAATGAAAGTAATGCATCTATCCCAACAGGATTTATATCAGCATTCAGACTAGAAAATATGTTCATCAGCAACGAGGAATATGAATTCGATTTCCCATATTCGTTTTTAAAATGAACTGCATAAAAAATTGACGCCAAAATCTAATTTCATTTGAAGGAAAAAGTTAGAAAGGAAATACTTACCAGAAATATAGGTATAATTGGTCGAAAATGAATAAGGAAATCTTTAAAATTAAATTTAAATATTTTTACGTAGTTAGAAAAGAATTATATAATTTCAAAAACATGAAAAAAATACTCTCAAAATATTTGAAAATAAAAGCTCAGTTTCGTAAATTAAAAAGAAGGGTGTTTGGGTTTTTTTTTGTTTAAGATAGACAAGCAACTAAATTTTTTGTTTCATAGAACATTATGTTTATCATCTGGCTAATTCATTTGTTTGCGGAACAAAACTTCATTACACAAATTAATTTTTCTGAAAATTATTCTATTATTTAAATGCGAATAAATATTATACATACTCAGTGCTAGAAAGAATTTGTCAAAAATATGAAACTTCATTTATTTGAAGAATTTTTTTATTTGCAAAATTGCCATATGTAAAGTAGCGTATTTAGTTTTTTCTAAATTGCAGGAGTTTTTAAATTGAATTTTATTCTTCCAAATTTTTGAAATGACTATGAATTTTTTGCTTTTGTTTAGATATCATTCAACACTGAAAATGTATAAACTGATTGGATTTTCATGAGCAGAAGAACAATATAAGTTTTATTGCAGGCAATGACTAAAAATATGCCATTACCCCCGAATTTTGATTGTTTTGTTTTTAATTATTGGAATTAAATAAAATTTAGCTAAATATTAATCAAATCCTGCTTCTCAAATTAGGCTTAGACATTTATTTAAATCTTTTTATTCTTAAAATAACCTAATAAAAAGTTAGAAAGAAACTTTTTCAACTTTCTCATTCTTAAATTAAATGTTTCCTCCAGATAGTTTTGGAGGGGGGGGGGGGGAGGTTAGTGTAAACTACAGAAATTAAAGAATGAAATTCCGCACAACAATAATAATCCAGAGTATGGAAAATCCAGAGTGTAGGAGCAATGAAATCATTCTATTTATTAGAGGAGAAATCATCAAGTAATAAAAATTTCATACAACAAACAATGCTATTCTATTAAAAAAACAACCTCAAATTTTTTTGTAAATTTGACGATGTATGTAATTTCTATTGATCTTTAAATTATAGGAATACTGTAACAAAGTTTTGCTTCTTTCTTCTGGCAGTATTTAAATTTAAATACCTCCTTTGATTTTATTCTGAAGATTTTTTCATATGATTTGCCTTTTTCTGACATTAATATACCAGACTTTACAAATAATAAAGACAAATGCGTGTGTGTCTGAGTATGTTGGCGCTCTGCCAGTCAGACCATTTATTCTACAACAATCATATTTGGCGCGCGCGCGCACACACACACACACACATATATATATGGAGGAGCTTTTTTTGAAATCTTAATTAGAATTTAATCAGAATGTATCAGTTTCTAATTATAATAAAGATGAATGTGTGGGTTCTGCATATATTGGTCTGCTGGCCGGATCGTTTGAATTACAACTGTCAAATCTGGCACATCCATACTAAGAGGATAGAAATAAGACCCTCTTAGCAAATTTTTTTTGTGAAATTTTAATTAAAATTCTAATTTATTAAAAATTAAACTGAATTTTGAGATTTTTTTCCTTATGAACTTCCAAAAATATTATGGCATAAAAATATTTTTTATATCTTTTCAAGATTCAAAAAATTAGCTTTTAATGATATCAATTTAATAGTAACAAACCTTTCATGAATTTTGGTGGTTTTTTGAAAATATTTTTGCTTAATTTCCAGCAATAGAAAACATTGTTCATTTTAAATTCATATCGATTTTATTGTTTCAAAATAAAATAAAATATTTAATTGGAAAATTTCTTCCATTGTTGAAAACTAAGATAAAGGATTCTGTTCAATATTTGGGTAATTTATGAGACGAATGAAAACCGAATTTTGAGAATTTGCATTCCACGAAAGTTAAAAAGAAACATGAACCGGAAAATTGCGTTTTTAATATCGCTATGATGTCATGGGACCGGTCTCGTGAGAGAAGTCTATGAATACCTTGAACAGAATAAATCTGTCAGGTAAAATAGCATGTTTTAATATCTCACTATCTGATGGAATCATGTGCATGAAATTACATCTAAGCGATTTAAATGAAATTAAATATAACCAATGTACTCGATGGCTAGTATAGTTACGAGAAATGTATGATGATAGTGAATTAAATTATCATTTTCATTTAGTATTGGTTAAACATCAGATATCATATTATATTTATGAAAAGATTAGAAAATTCGGATAAGGTTTGAATTTAATTATTTCAAAAAGCAATGGTTTATTGCATCTAAAATTGTTTTACCGATTTAAGCCTGTTAACCTCTTTAGGACTTTTAGATACATTACTTATACATACACATATGTATACATTTAACATAACTTTGCAGATAAGTGGCCGACAAGAAGAAGAATTGGGAAATTTAGCTTCAATTTATTTTTCCCTGGGAGAGCATAATTGATAGAAAGGAAATAACGGTGGAACAGTCTGTTAGCTCCGAATACAAGAAAAAAGTCCCAGAAGTTGTTTTTTTCTCAACGTTACAGCTGAGTCACGATGAGTCATCTACCTCAAAAGGGGTAGAAATAGTGAGAGATTGAAATTTTTACTCTCCCATAATTTTTCTGTGGTTAAAGATAGAAAAATAAATCATATTAGACGACATGGCATATTAAAACGAACAGCTTTTACATTAAAAGTTTTTTGATAGCTGCAATTTCTCAAACATTTGGGGCTAATAAGTCATTTTTAACCCTTAATTTCGTCTACTTTTAACATAATCTATCTTGGCAGTTTTGTAAAATAAATTAATAAATAAAAATTCAATGTATACTTCCCTTCCTTACTTTGCAGTTTTTTAAACGTGCACGGACTTAAGCTTAACAGTTTGAAGAAAACTAATTAAATAAAATATGGAGCAGAAATATTTATTGTCAATTTTATGTAAAAATGAACAGCTTCAAAAAATTCCAGAAGCGATGCGTGCGTCAGTTCTTTTGAGTTCATATAATCTTTATTTTTAAAGCGAGATTGTGAGCGTGTCGGTTTTGTCTGTTTAGTTCATTTGTTTGTGTCTTTTAAAATAAACCAAACTGTTTTTCTTCGTGACAAAATATATAAAAGAGAAAATTTCCATTAGGAGATATTTGACACTTGAAATTTCGCAGTTGTTTGTTTCTTTCGTGTTAAACTTCTTCTTTAAATATGATTAAAAAACTACTAGAAGGATTTTATATTTTGTTATCCAAAGAAAATGCTTAGCAAGAAGTTGATTTTTATAGTGGTCTATCAATTTATTAAAGGGAACATTTCTAAAACGTAAAATAGGATGCTGCTCATATTTGGAATTATATATTGTAATACTTATTACATGTAGAATAAATTTCTTTTATGTTTTGTGCAATAAATATAAATATTGTTATATTACTGCATCTTTTAAAAATGAACCTCGTTGATCTGGAGCTTTGTTAATTTGCTTGCTCTGCAATTTGACATCTGCAATATTATTGAGAGTATACTTATTAAAAGAAGGTAAATGTTATAGTCTTAATACAAGAGTATTAAAAGTACTGACAATATAATCCCTTTAATTCCATTTGATAACTATAATCGAAATATTCAAAAATGCAACAGATAAAACCTTAATTCAAACCTTAGTTAAGAAAAGCGAAGAAAAAATCAATTGATAAATCCTTAATTTGTATCATAAAACGTTATTCCTTGCATTTAATTGAAAGAAGAATGAATAATTGCAATTAATAAATTGATTTCTTCATTTATGTTTAAAATGCATACTATAAATTCTGAGTTCTCGTTAGCTGATACAATTTTTTCGCATTTGCTTATAAAACACCGAAAGCTTTATAATATTGTATTTCAAACTTTGAAATAAAATTATTTATATTTTGTTTTTATAATATTTGTTACCTTAATATCATTAAATTTTGTAATAAATACTGGATTATACGATATCAATAATTATTTATAGTTCCTTCAATATGCAACATTACAACATTACATTGCTATTTATCTAAAGATTAAAATGATTTTGAAAATATTAATTTAGATAATAAGAAATACCTCTTTGCTTTTCAGTTTAGCACGATATTTTTTTTACCATATTTTTATATATATGCCCTTAATATGCAATATACAATATTACATTGCTTTTTATCTAAAGATTTAAATGATTTGGAAAATATTAATTTAGATAATAAATAATCCTTCTTTGCTTTTCAGCTTAGCAGCTTTTTACCAAGTATATATATATATATTCATTTCTAAACCTTATTATTTAAAATTCTTAAAATACGAGTTCCAATTTTTCTTGGCAAATTGCCTATTCAGACTATAAAGAAAAACTGGAACAGGGTCTCGTAATTTAATTTAATTTCTTTTCACAAGTACTTTTTGTTTGCTTGTTTGTTTGAGTATTAATTATGTATTGCGGGAAACCAAATCACATGAGACATTTCAAATTCTAAATTATTACGTATCCTAGTTATTTAAATTGAAAAAAATTAAAGTAGCTATTAATTTAAATTTGAAATTAAATTTATTTACATCTTATAAGCAAATACCTATTTTCGTTGTGTACTCTTTTTTTTTAAAGGAATATTTAGCCTTTTTCGGTTAGTTAAATGATATCGAGATTTATATGACTCCGACGCATGTTAGAAAATTTGTAACATTTATTGAATAAGTTGACAACGCTCGAACATTCAGACATCCGGAAGGTAGACAGGAAGCGCAATATTGGGCAATGGAAAAAGACTGCGACGATCCTCTCGTCACCTCAGCGCACATTCCTCCCTTTAATTGCAATGCGGTGTCTTTCTGCGACGTGACGCAGCGCAGGGAGGTCATTGCACATCGCCACGGAAAAGCACGCCGCGAATCGATGGCTCCGCTCCCTAACTATCTCAACCGACTCCAGACGGTCTCGACGGATCGATCTTTTTCATCTTTCCTCCGGAAAACGTCCTTGGCAGCATTCCATTTCCGAGGATACTTCCACCCCGAAATCGACCCACTTCGTTCTTCGGGTCCGGGAAGGCCCGAGAATTATCCGGAATCCAGGAGCATTCCTGCTGCTGCATCCGGGGGAATTAATATAAAGCGCCATTTTTAAGCTCGCGCAACCTCTACCTGATCTCTCCACCGCTGCTGCTGCTGCTATCTTTCCAGAGGCGACGAAAGATAGTTGCCACATGGAGGACGTTTAACAGCCGCTGGTGCAGAGATTGCGAAAAAAGCACTTGCAATCTTAAAATGCTTGTAAAGAGCTGAGATTTTTCAACAATAAAACATTAAAAAAATGATGATCTAATAAATATATATAACTAAAATTCTTTCGATATCGAAAAAAATAATAATAATTCGATTACAAAATAAAATTATTTTTGAAATATGTTATATTATGAAGGAAATATTTGCCACATAGAGGAGTTTTAGCAGATTGGTGCAGAGATTGCAAAAAATGCACTTGCAAGCTTATGATGAGCTGAGATTTCCCAATAGCAAAACTGTAAACTGGGTCATCTAGTTTTTTCCATTATGAAATTAAACATTATAACTGCATATTAATACATGTGTTTATAATGTGTTCTATTAAAAAAATATCAATATTTATTTTTTAAACAGAACCCAATTACTTTATAATGGGTTATAATTTTAAAATAATTGGGATGTGAGGTTATTAATTTTAAAGGAAACATGTTTTTATAACATGAATTAACGAATGAAACTGCATATGTAATAAAGAGGGCAACACATAATATAAAAATTTGACTGATTTCCAAACATTCTTTGATATAATATTTTGCATGTTAGTGCTTCAGCAATATTAATCTGAAATCTGGGTAAAGCATTTAAACTGATATTTTTCATTGGAGGAAGTTAAACACTTTTTTTGAAAGATTATTATAACAAAAAAAATGTTCATAAAAATTCCCATTTAAAAAATTTGGATAGTAAGGAAATATTTATCATCTTTGAAATTTTAACTGACAAACACAGATAATTTATACTAAAAATTTTCTATAAAAGTCGGTATTTTAAGCAATACTCTTTATAAAAACACAAAATAATCCATACCCTTTCTGTAGTTTTAAACAGTATTTACATATTTCACTTTTACTTTTAGAACAACAATAAAATTCAATAATCTATAAAAGATTAATTTAACGGTTTTAATGTACAACGCAATAGAGAAATATCAGATAATATTTCTTCATGATAATATCATTCACCCAGTTGATAATACAGAGATAATTTATACCGAAATTGCGTTTAACTTCTGGTTGATTTGTATATGTAACAAAATCCCAATGAAATATGAGTTTACCTTACGAAATTTGCTTATCAGAATTTTTAAACAATGGTTGATATTTTATTGAAAGTGAACATGATAATTCCAAGCTCATTGTGTGAAATTTCTCTATAATATCATTCAATATGCTAAATTAATACGTTTGTTTGTTAGATGACAAAATCCACACACTTAGTATTTTTTTTCCCAATTCTTCATCCATCTAACATATTTGCATTCTTCCAATAATTTTTTGAAGAATGCAAGTAAAAATTTGTGGAATTATTACAGATAAATCGAATTGACTTTTTTTGAAATTACCTGCTTAGTTCATGTTTACTCATTTGTAATTCTAAAATGCCTTATATCGTCATTTCAACATGCTGTTAGCACATAACTTCGAAAATCTTGAACGATTTTTGTTGTGAAAAAAAGTGTAAATTTAGCAATTAGACCGGTTCTTCCAACAATGGCGTAGCAAGATTAATTTACGCCCGAAGTATTATATGATTTTTTTCGCCTCCTGCTGTCATAAGAAGTTTAGCAAATGCAAATAATGAATGGGTATATAGCATTTCTTTTCCAGTTCCTCACTTTAAAAAGTAACATAAATGCACTAATATTTTGTCCTCATGCCGCAGCTTAGGACTGTCACCCGGGGCATCTATACTTCTCTTAGCCCCTGCAACCGCATCACTGACTAAAATAGAAAAATAATCATTAATAAAAATTGCTTTGTTTTAAAACGAATTTTAAATTATTTTAACTTATAAGAGTGATTGTTTTCCCATCAATCATTTTTTTCCCTTTAAACTGGCGGAAGAAAGAATTTCTTACTTTTTCTACCAATTCCCCCCCCCCTCTAAATTGGTGGTGGAAAATAATAAGTAAAACTTTTCTAACAAGGAATAGGTACTTGGTTTTTCTTTCTCTAAGCGCATTGTAACATATATGAAATTGCAAAAATTAAAATATAAACATTTTATTCCTTTTTTCTTTCTAAATGAAACCGTGAATCACTTATTATTTTTTTGGTGAAGTCATTAAACTTACCTTAACCTGAAATACTTTTTAAATCAGGATTTTGTGCCAAAAATAAATGTGAAAATCATGATGCGAAAAACTCGTAAAGGTAAACAGAATAAGAAATAAAGATAACTGCGTCACTTTACTGATATCTGTGCTTTTGACATTTAAAATTAGAGTGTATTATATCTTGTATATGTAAGAGGAATTATACAGAAAAGTTTCCTCCAATGGGTATTTTGGCAGGAATGAATGATTACTACAACTCTATTCCATTTCAATTTTCTGTTTTTAACTTCCGTTACTTAGCAACTTGGATACATATTAAAATAAAATTTTTCTCTTCCGATGTGTATAATTTTGATATGCCCTAAATTACATTACGATTTTTATATTAAACCCTTTGCATACAATGACATGTCTGACATGTGCATCGAATTAATTAAATTTTATTTTAAATCTACAATTAAGTAAATTAAGTAATTTTAAATACAGAAATTAATTAAAAATACTTCAATATCAGAAGTACCAATTAAATTATTATAAGAATTAAAATAACAATTAATGTTCCAAATAGGATATAATCTAATTAGGAAGTTAAGTGAATTTGTAAGTCAAGGATTGAGAGACTTTGATTATAACTTATTGGTTTGTGAGGATATTTTAATGCATCAACCTCTAATTTCTAAGCTACACTAACGTCTGTTGCTACTAAATCTCAAACTTCTTAAAAACCGTGAGTTGTATATCTTCGGCTTGGTTTAAAAACCATGTAAGTCGAAAAAATGAAAATTTTCAGAATACATTAGTAATCGTTTAAAATTATCAGTTAGAGCAGTAATTAAGAATTTTAAAATATTCAATAGGATCACTAATCCGATAAACTGACTTACGTAGGTTTTAAAATAAATTATTTCTCTATTTTTTCTTTGTCAGAATCCAGCTAAATTGTATTTTCATAGGAGTTTGGACTTACGAGATTTTGAAACCAAGTCGATGATTAGGAAACGAAAATACAGTAGAATTACAACACAGAAGATATAAAATATAGGAATTCAGTTTGAAAGTAAAGCCATATTTAAATTTGTTAAATTGATGTTTTTAATTCTTAAAATTGTTTATATTCATGTTTCTTATTCGAATCATAAATTCAAAAATCAAACCTTCCTGGTTATTTAATTTTTTTTAATATTCATGATCATTTTCTGCATAATATTCATTTTGAGAATTTTTATACATTTTTGGTAAAAAGATTAAAATGCATAAAAATATACGAGTAAAAAATATAGATTCTTATAAATAATTATAAATAAATTCATATTTGTTTTTCTTAAATCTTTTATCGAATTAGAAGTTTAATGAATGATTATGTACATTCATATATGTTGTAATTTGATGATGCATCAAATGATATGATATGATAAATATATGATAAATTAAATAATGAAAATAAATGATAAATAAATAATGATAATAATGATATATGATAAATAAATGATATATGATAAATAATGATAAATAAATATATGAATGATTAAATAAATATTTATCAAAAATATGATAAATATTTAAAAATTAAATGTCTTTAAAATTAATGAAATATTGCACAAAGAGAAATCAATAAGAATCTATAAGTTTGAAAAATGCTGTTTATGCTTTCCTTAGGGAAAAAAATTTAAATCACTTTAAACCATTCACCTTAACATTTTCAGTACAGAAACGATGACAATTTATCATGAGAAAATGGGATCAAAGTAATCTGACGCCTACGTTAAAAATTTACTTCAAGTTTAATCCTTGTTTATAAATGGGATTAAAGAAACTAAAATGTTTCTTTTAAAGTAGTAAAAACACATAAATAGTTTTTCGAACAAACAGATGCAATTCAAAGTTATTTCAGGTGGAAATAAAAATTATTAGCGAATAAAAGCTATCGATTGTAAAATATTTATTTCTTGAATTCCCGTAATTCACTTAGCAAGAGAATAAAAGATATAAAACAATATTAAAATATGCGATATAAAAATAACAATCAATAATCTTTTTCAAAAATAAAGAAATAATTTTTTAATGTAAAAATTTAAAGATTGTAAAAAAGAAAAAAGATAAATTTCATAATTTCCAATTTGTATACAGAAAGACTTTTACAGACGATAGTTTGGCTCGAATTCATATGCCAATCTTTTCCTTTTGTAATACGCAACTTTCAGTATTGAAGAAGAGTTGACATAATATCAATAAATACATTTTAAATATGACAATTATTATTTAAAACAATTACTATTAAATTTTATTATAGCAATATTAATTTAAAATTAATGAATAATTACTGTGTTAATCAAGGATTGATAAAATTGATAAAAATAAAATAATACTGTCGACATTTTCTATCTTGAGCTCTGCATCTTCATAGTGGCCCCAACAACAGGTAAAATCGATATTCCTGTGATTCGATGAAAAGGAGAGGATAAGGGGGGAACTCACCCCTCGTGTTACACTGCGATTCAGGGAAGGTAGATAAAAATAGAATGATCTATTATTCACATTGAGCTTATATTACTGGACAGAGGGAACATCTGCTACTCCGACGAAGCCAGTGTATGTTTTGTGGCTAATAAATGTCGCAATCTTTTGATCTTTATCCGACTTTTAAAGGAAAACTGGATTTGGGTTATAGACACGCCAAAGCTGTTGATGGCGCTATATGTCGACGATAAAAGAAGTTTTGTTTCTGCGAAATATCATCGACAATTGCCATCAACACGTTTCAGCAATTCTGGTGTAAATGTAGCTTTAAAATCAAATGAATTTTTATTTGGAGTTGATGCAAAAAAAGTGGTCTTTAAATTCTGTTTCCTGTATTTTAAATTTGATATCGCACCATTGATATAAAAACAGGGAGAAAAAACCCATAAACACTGGATAAAAAATTCGACAGATTCGAATTTAATACCAAGTTGCCTAGCAACCTCGCTTATACTGCTATCTGTCTGATTCCTTGTTATACTGCACGATTTTCTAAATGAGATGAAAAATATTTCTGGAATTTTATAGCAAACATTAATTTTCCTGATGAGCTGCAACTTTAGTCTTTCTAGTGTGATAGAACGCAATTCAAGCAAAATATGTCAAAGGTGGATGATGAATTCGCATATCACATGAAAAATGTGATGAAATGATGTCGGCGTTCCATAAGATTATTTGTTGGAAAGCAATATATAGTAATTTTATTTGTTTTTTAATCCAAAATTTTATTTAAGAAATTCTTGTTAACATTCAATGGTTAGGGATTGAAAATACCTGTGAATTTTTAATTTTTAGCATAAAAGACATACTTGAGTCATAGCTTGTAGTTTTTTTTCCATACGAAACCGATTATTGTCTGCCTCATTACTAGTTTCCTAACAATTTAAACTACAGGATGAGAAAACTGAATACAAACTTAAAACCGTAGTTTTCAAAAGTCCGAAGGAATTTGGATTTGAATTCTTCCATTTGATAAATCATAAAAAAATTCTTTCGAAAAATGCATTATCTGAAAGTTACTACTATTTAGATTATCTTATAGTCTTTTGAAAACGTTATCGTATTTTATCATAGCACTCTAACTAAGGATGGTGAAAAGGCAATTGTTTCGATTTTTAAAATAAGGTATTTTCGACTATATTGTCTCTACCAGCTGTGAATTGCAATATTTGTCGTAAATTATGCAATATAATTTATATGAAATTATCTTAGGGAAGGTTTTTATAAATTTGACTAGGAAACAAATACTAGATAATGCAAAGAAGGTAAGCGAATGTTAATTTATAATCTATGAAAATTACCAAGAAAATCTTTCTAGAATTGAAGAAATTAATTTTCATATTCGAAAATTCTTAAAATATATAGCTGGGTGAAGAAATGAAAAAAAAAGTAATAATTTTGTATTCCAAGTAATTATTAAAATTTTGCTGTTTGAGAAGTTGGTATTAATTCCAAATCAGAAATTTACTGATTAGTATCACGTTCGGATGACCAAGCTGAAAAATTATTTAATACTGATTTAAAAAAGAAATGTATACTTCAGAATCCGCTATATATATTTTAAAATCAACAACGTATCCTTCTTTGTGTAAAATATCGAAAAATTTTTTTATCTAAGCATAAAAAGTTAATTTTAGGTTGTGTAAATTATAATCTAGATAATGTACTCCTAAGTAATGTTATGCAAGTCTTGTAGAATTAGTAGCCTTGTAATGTAAGTAGTAGTCTAAATGTAAGTCTTGTAGTTTAAGTTTTTAACAAAAAATAATTTTACTGTTTCTCATCTTTCGCTTTTCATCGATATATATATATATATATATATATATATATATATATATATATATATATGTCGATTCTTATATGGATTCTGAGGATTGTTTGTTATGATAAAGAATTTTTCATCTTCCGAGCGACACAAAATGTTGTGTCACAATCATTCTGCAGTTAATGTTATATTTAGGAATTTATGCAATACCATCAAATTTTGAATCTGGAAAGT
>JAPMOR010023552.1:1604100-1620969 GCA_026543865.1 Argiope aurantia
AAATCAATGAGAGAGTTCTCCAGAAAATTATAAAAAAATAAATCAAAGAAATATGGCCGAATAGTAATGTTTGCGAAATTAATTACTTTGTACTATAATTTATTATATATATTCGTATTATTCGTGATAATTGCCGGCGTCCTGGCATAGGGGTAGTGCGTCTTCTGCGTGCCCCGAGTTCGAGTCCCGGTTTGGGAATGGTCGTTCTTCCTATTCTATCTGTGAGATGTGTGAATGTGCCCTCCTGTAAAAAGGGGTTGTGCAAGCGAATGAATGATGTGTGAGTAGTGAAGTCGTACTCTTGGTCCAAAATGGTTCTATGATTAAAACAAGAGGCGCTCCTCCTTAGGCTTAAATCAGCTGTCTTCGAAAAGCGGGCTTGTCTGTGGCAAGTGCTATAAGAAACAACAACATTCGTGATAGTCATTATTATTCAACTATATATGTCTGTTAAAATATTTATCTTATTTGAGCAAAATAAGACTTCCAAATTGTTAAAAAATCATGTAATTCTTCATTTAAATGTAATTTTTGGCAGAATATTCAGCCAAGTATGAATCACGCTAAGATCGGTAATTATTGTCGGAAAACAGAGTGGAACGAAGCAAGAAAAAAAAATTAAACTTCATTTTGTTTTGTTTGTCGCCAGCATACTTATTATTTTAAATAAATAATTAAAAAAACTAACATAGGAAAATTCCAGTTATCAAAAAATTATCAATGTTTTGCCAAACTACAGCCTGAAAAATCTTTCAAGTTGTAGTTTCATTGAGATTAAATATTTTTTCTGAAAAGTTTTTGATTAATAATGGTAGCAATACAGAACATATGAAACTTTAATGTCATAAATAATTATAGCAATAGAAAGAAATTTAGTAACAACAAAAAATTGTAGCAGGAATTTCGGCATCTTTTTTTAGATAAAATTTCCCAACTTTCTTTTTTTTCTACCTTTAAAACATAGGTTCATCATAATACTAATAATAGATGATGTACAAATCATTTAAAAAAATAAATAAAACATTCTTTTGTAAAAGCTTATGCTGATTTGATTTTTATCTCTGAATTGCTGTAATATGAGAAAATATTTTCAAATACGGAATGAAAAAAAAAAAAAAAACTTAAAAGATTTTCTTAAGAGTTGCATAAAATGAACCTTATTAGTTAACAAAGACAGAATGTAAGAACATTTTTTGTTATTATAAATTGATTGAAAGATTTTACAATTCAAAATGTCTCTTTATTTCTTTTAAGCAGTTGAAAGAGCTTTTACCTCGAGCAACCATCTTTGGTTTGAGAAGAAACTGTGTAGGCTCAAGGATTGTTTAACAACGGAAATTGAAGCAATGAAGCAACTTCCTTTTAAGCATTAACTGTGGTGTTTTATAATTGTGGCTATAAAAATTCTCGACTTCCTCCCAACCAATTATAAGTATCGTACAATTAAAATTGAGCTTCATTATGCAAAAATCTAGTAGTTTAATGATAGCTGGATGTTGTCGGGAGTGTAATAAATTAAAGATCTGGTCTAAAAATAGATTCATTCATCAGTATTTGTTACATGCAGTTAAAAAAGAAGAAAATGGATATCAATTTTTTTAAATAAGCAGAATTAATTTATTCACATAATAATAGAGAAAGTACGAGTTCAATGTAGAACGAATATATAACTATTTTTATTGAAATGGACTTTTTGGAAAAGGAATATTTTGAACTCCTGGAAACCTCGAAACTTGAAACATTTTAAAATTACAAATCTCCAATCACAACAATACTATCTATTTCGTCAATTCTTATTTCATTTGAAGTTTATGATCCCAAGATAAATCATCAGTGGACCTCTGCCCTTAGCCCCACTCCCCTCCATTTTCATATGCAATCGCAAAAACTTAACTTCGATGTGTATTCTTAATTGGAGAAAACCCATGACAACAATTGAACTGATTTCGCTACTTCTTATTTGATATGAAAACTCATGACCATTAAATATGTCATCGATTATTTCTTGTTCCCACCGTCCTCTATTTGCGATATATATCGCAAAATAACGGTGGACCCATTCTCAATAATTGGACCAATTACGGCGATTTATTTATTCGTCACTTCGTAAGCTCATGCTTATTATGCATAAGCTTACGAATGCTCTATGCTTATTATGCATAAGCTTACGAATGATCTATGCTTATTATGCAAATAAAAAAAATGCTTTCTTTTGTTGGGATAAGATGTCGTTCATCAAAATTAGTTGATACGTTTAAATTAATAAGAGAGTGAACAAATGGTTACTGAAGACAGTTAGTATTATTTTTTAAAAGTTTGAATAAATAATTATAATATCTTTGCTGAATACCAGAATAAATTTGCCTAACATATGAAAGACACAGTCAGAAACCAGCAAAACCTAAAAACTTTCTCGCATGCTCTCTAATAAAGGTGTGTTATCTCTTTACCTTGTATAAAATTGTGAACCATTTGCAAAGCCGCGAATGTCTTGCATGATGGCCTCGCAAAATGTTAGTTACGAAATATTTATCTTTGATTATTATTAAATCTATTTTTATTAAATCTATCGAGTAATTTTAGACGATTTTTTTTTGGCTTTCAATCCTTGATTTGTGGACAATACGCAATTAAAAACAAACGAATTTGAATTTTAAATTTGTTTTTTTCCGACTCGATTCCATATATTTTAAGCATTACATTTTTGAGTTATTGGGTTTACATGTATGCGAAAATATCGACTGATATAAACGATTAAGCTTTTGACACATTTGATTAAAAATTTTATAAGAATTTACAATTTAGGTACTAAACCTGTGTAAAAAATTTTATTCACTAAGATTTTATATTTTGCAGTTTTATCGCGTTTACTTGTACTGCAAGAAACGAATAGGCAGACTTCCTCTGAATGGAATTTATTCAGAATTTGATAGAAATCTACAAATATGGTGCTGTCCATGTACCAAATTTCATCCGACTAGTTCAAAGTGTTTTTGAGTTATCGTGTTCACAGGCAGATATGATTCCAAAAATGTGTCTTTCGAACTCAGAGAGGTCTGAAACATGATTTGTCAAAATCTCGAATTAAAATTTTTGGAGATTACAATACTTTCTGTTTGTATGCTTTGTATGTTTGTATGCTTTGTTTGTTTGTATGTTTGTATGGTGAAATTCGTGGCAGATGATGCTTGCAGTTTTATCTATGAATTTCACTTATAACAGCATTCAATTGGTTATTAAATCACAAAAAAATATTTTAAATGTTTATTTTATGGCGTTTGCTTGGTAGTCCCTATAGTAAATCTAACACTATTTTAAACATTATTATTATTTTTTTTTACCATTTTAACCTTTATATATACGTAAGTACTTTGTTTTATTTAAATTTTTTTACTGTATGTATATTTACTATTCATTTTCCAAACACAGCTTGCAACATTTGTTATGAAAACAAACTCGAGAAAGATTATGGAAGTATTTGCACTATATTTAATTTTACATTAATTTATATATTCAACGTCAATGAACCGTTAACTGTCTATTTGCATTTAGTTTCGAATATTTATAGATCGAAAATTCATCTCAGTTCTAATTCAAGGAGATGTTATATAAATAAAGCAAAACAATATGATTGTTAATATTTTTTGTAATCTCAATAATTAATATTATAATTTCAAAATTTTTAAAAATCAAAATTTTTTAAAGTTTATTTAATTTTTAATCTTGGTGTATATGAAGTGTTTATCTGTTGTGGATAAAAGTAGCAACTCAGAATGAGCAAAAGTGCCTGATGCTGGAACTCATATACACAAACCAATCTCTGTTTCAAAATCACTCTGAATAGTTTATAAAGTGTAATTTTTGAAAAATCGTTATCCGTATAAAAGTTTATTAGCAAAAATAAATTAATTCAAAAATAGCAAACATAATGTCAATGAAGTGATGTGAAAAAAAATTATTGAACGTAACATTTTTTTTTCACACAGATGCGAAAAAAAAAATGATTCAATGTAACAATTTCATATTTTACTTCCAATGATAATTATTTCGAAAATTTCTGTAATTCATTCCGCTTGACAGTACCATCTTTTGTTGTCATCTGTTTTCCAAAGTAACTACGGCAGTAGATTGATTTTTATCGTATAAAGTTGATGTTGTTCGTTACTTATCGTGCAATTAGCATAATTATACATAATATTTTTAACTGGATTATTTCTGTTTCGTAGATTTTTAAGTGAAGGCTCTTAAGGAAGAGATTTATAATTTTGAACCTTCTACAAGAGAATAAATGCAAAATTTTCAAGACCATTCATAACTATAGACAAATTTCGATTTCATCCTCTAAGAATACTCAATTCTGTTAAAGCATAGCTTCTGTTTGATTGTTAAGACTGCAGGGAGTATTGAATATCTATGACCGACTTTATTTCAAATAAATTTAAAACCTTTAAATTAATCAGAAAATATTACAACTATTTTGTAATGTTTTGCTAGAATATTTTTTATCATTAAAAACATTCTACCAAAACGTTACAAAATAGATCTTTTGAAAATTTTGTTAAATTAGTAAAACTTGTAAGGCGATAGCGGAATAAACTGGTAAAATCAACATTATTGTTGGATAAAAGAATTTGGAAAGCTGTGCTTCTAGATTAGTCAGTGCAATCTGTTTAGTTCCTTTTTGTTTATTCTGCTATCAGCAAATCTAGTGAATATTGTTCCAGATTTTGGAATTCCAGTTTCCGAGAAATACTTATGTTGATTTCCAGAACAATACAAGATAAAACCAGTAACGACTGAAGAAATCCTTTGTCCAACATAATTACATGATATGACCTTGAATCAATGATGAAAAGGCATTACTCAATTGTTGTAACATGCGAAGACTTCATAAATTATATATTTTCACATTTTACGCAGCAATACAGGCGGGACTTAGAAATCACGGAAATAAGTATTGAAAGAATTTTTTTCTATTTCTTCAAGTAATTAAATGTTTATATTTTGATATCAAAGGAGAAATATTATATAGGTATTAAAAGATTTTTAGTTTTTTTTTAATAAATTATTTTAACTCACAATTTTTAGTTTTACCTGAGAAACTTAATGTTTTAGTTTTACCTAGAACTCAAAATGGGACTTTCTCAGACTAAGAATTATGACCCAATTTGGGATAGGAAGAATATTGTCAAGGCATTTTTTTTTTTACAGAAATTAACTACTCTTTTGCAAAGCCAACTTAATGATTTGGTAGATAAATTTTATACAATTCAAAAGAAAGTATATACTTCAAATGAATAGCTCAAGTTAGAATCTCTGGCCAATCTCAGAACATCGCTACAGCGTATAAAATCATGAAAACGAATGAGCAATTTGTTATTACTATTAATTTCAGTACATTCACTGTTAATAAAATTTGGTTCTTTCTTTTTTATGAGAAGTAGAGGTACTATTTTAACACAATCTAATTGCCTATTTTTAGGGATTTGCAGAAAATAGAATACCAGAATTATTAATCATCTCAAATAATGGCTGTTTTTTATATTTTTATCGTCTTCATTCAGT
This sequence comes from Argiope aurantia, assembly GCA_026543865.1. Taxonomy (NCBI): domain Eukaryota; kingdom Metazoa; phylum Arthropoda; class Arachnida; order Araneae; family Araneidae; genus Argiope; species Argiope aurantia. Next base: position 1,609,666 of record JAPMOR010023552.1, read on the forward strand.
TGAGAAAAAATTTTTAGACCCAGAAAAATTCATACGCAAACCTGAAAGGGCCAATGAAGCAAAAATAAACAAAGAGACGTTTGTTTGAATTGAAGTCGTAACTTACAATAAATTCAAACATAATTCATCATGAAATGATTCACATCAAGACGATTTAATTAATTAATTTCGATTATTAATGATGAAAAATCTACAACAAAATGAGTTACACTTTCTAATTTTCTAGGATTCAAAATTTATGCATTAGGAGCACTTTGGGTAGAAGTGTTGTTATAGAAAAGGACCCCAAAAAGAATGCATTACAAATAAAAACACATAAATAGATATTCAAAATAATTTTGCTGATGTTAATAAATGTATGCCAATCAAATATACTGATTTCTCTTTAAAAAATCTAAATTAACCTTTCGGATTGTTTCTTTTACCAATTCTGGTTTGTGTAGTGTTAGATTTAATGCACATATAGTTTCTTCTATATAAATACGGTAAATGATTGATTCATGATTAAGCCATCTTACAAACAAGTAATAATAATAATTTTTTCTCTTTTCTATTGCAAACTTTTTCAATAATATGACGTACTGTTAATTCAGTTTTATGACTAATATGGGGCTTATACTTTATGTTTAAAAATAATTTTATCAACAATAATGTTATTTTTATCATACTATTTTTCACTTTTCTTTACAAACTACTAGTTAGTAATCGCCTTTGGTTCGTCGATATTGGTTATATTTGATTTCATCTACATCGTTTAGATACAAATTCATATCTATCATTAAGTCAAATTATCAGACATTAAAGCTGCGTTATTTTAATAGTCTTGCATATGTTCTGTTAATTGTACATACGAATTTTTCCAATGGAGATCAATTCCATGGCATCGTAATGCTATATGCGGTTCACCTCTAAATTTATTTAGCAGTAACATAATTTAATTTTTTATTAGTCCTATTAACTACATAAATATTAAATAAAATTCTTTAATTTTCAGCAGTGGAAGAAAATTACGCGATCAAATATTTGATGAAACAATGAAAACGATTTCGGTTTCATCCATAATTATAAAAATATTGTTGTTAAATATACTGAAAAATACGTTTAAAATTTAATCAAACAACTAAATTGACATTACTGAAAGGATAATTTTTGAGACCGTGTAAGCGTTTTTTTGTGAGAAAACGTTTTTGTAAACTATAAAGAAAAAAAAATCAAAATCTAGCTTAATTTTTAATTAATTAAATTTCTAATTAAAATTTAAAAGCGCTTTGAGATGCACATTGTTACTCTCCAAAGTATATATGGGTAAAATTAAAAAGCTCTAAGTCAAACGGTTTGACCTGTAGAGCACCAACAAACACACACACACACACACACAGGCTGATCTTTATTATAAGTAGATATTAGAATACATTCTTTTCTAATAATAAAAATGAACGAGTGTGTGTTGGCGCTCTAAAGGCCAGCTCGTTTGACTTCCAGCTACTAAATTTGGCATATATACATGTAACTTTTAAGCTTAAAAAATTTGCACCTGGGAAGAATTTTTTGAAATTTTCATTACAAGTTTAATCAATTAAAAATTAATTTGGTGTTTGGTGTTTTTGCGCTTTAACTTTCAAAAATATATTTCACACCATTTTAAAATTTGAAAAATCTTTTTTTAAATTATACGAATTTAATCGTCGTGCAAAGTTTTGCTGAATTTTGATAATTTGACAAAAAAATTTGCTTAATTTCCAACAATTGATTATATTGTTGCCTTGAAATTGAAACTGTCTGTATCGTTTCATCAAATACTTAACCGCGGTATTTTCTTTTATTATTGAAAGCTTAGGAAGAAGCACTCTGTTTAATATCTGTGAAGTTTAAAAAAACAAATAAAAAAATAAAGTTACAATAACGCGAAATTTAGTAGACAGATGAACCAGAAATTTGTTTTTAATAGCACTATGATGTTATGGGACTGTATCCATTAGAAAGATTCAAGTACACCATAAACAGATCTTAAAATGACAATTAAAATAAACATGACTTTAATGTCAAACATTTTGGTGGATCATGGAAATGAAGTTATATCTAAACAATTTCATTTCCATGATCCACCAAAATGTTTGACATTAAAGTCATGTTTAATATTCTTAGTGAGCCAGCTGGTCGTCTGAGGCGACTAGTTTTTCAATATATATAATGAAACCATAGTTAGCCATTTATTTATTTTCGACAAAGCGCATTCTAAACATTGTTCGGTGCAAACTACAACTGTATAAATAAGAACCTTGGACAATATGGTTTTAAAATATACCAAGATGCGATGCTAAAATAAAATCATGCACCTTGCTTTTTGATATATTCTGAAAATTTGCTGGCTTATGAAATATAAAAAAATGAAATTATTTTTTTCACATAGAATGCTATATTGCATTAACTCGTATGGCATTATTATAGACAAGATGTAAATTTTTTTTTTAATCTTACATTTTTACACATTTTTATTTAATTTTACTTGTTTCATGTTTGTTGGTGGAATATTGTAATCGATGTAATCGATTTTGTTCTCCAATTCCTTATGTGCTTGATTTTTTGAATATTGTATATTTGTGTATTGTAGCATTATAACACATTGATACATATTTTAAAAACTTAATTAGGAGTTAATTGATGATTTAATCAAATTTTGTTCACGAATGAGTGGCACCACATGGTTGTGAAATCTAGAAAAAAAAATAGCTATAAGTGTTCGTAGTATGTTTTAATAATGAATTATATATCAAAGAATAAAAAGTAGAAAATAATTGCTTAAAACACACAGTATTTGTACACATATAAAAATATGTGTTTTTTAAAAAATTTATTTTAGACTTAACTGAAAACTCCAGTGCTGCATTGCAAAAAGTTATTGCTGTGGCAGCAATTTAATTGGGATATTTACTAGAAGCAGCGACGAAGGAAAGAAACACTGGCATAGAGTCCAGGCATATACTATTACAAAAATAGAATCAAAATAAGGATAATTGTTTTTTGATGGACAGTTTAATGTTCGCCTGCCGCAGTGAATCAAAATGAATCCTTACAAAATGAAGGCCATTTGTGCCATTAATGGCTTCTTTTGTCTTCTCTTTCCATGAACCATTTTTCATACATCTTGAATACATTAATGTTCTTGTTCCCTTTTATCAGCATTCGTATTGTATTTTGTTACAAACTGAATTAACAATGTTATCCACGCCGGAATATTTTTCGTATCTGCATTTATTTTCTCCTACAAAGGGAAAACATTGCAATTATCAAAACATTCTAACTCGAATTTTGACGAATTTCCACGTTTTGGAACTCCATGATTTCGAAAATCTGATAAAAAATGTTTGACCTTATGCTTGTCAACTTCTGATGGTGATAACTCCAGAACGCATTGAGCTAGACGTATGAAATTCGGTCTGTTGTCCTTACACTAAATTTGTAATTTTCATTCAAATTTTGAACGAAATCGATTCAAATAAAGTCTTTTTGCCAGCTTATCCGAATGCAAATTAACAAGAAAACTACAAAACGAAGAAATCTGGATGGATAAAATTTGATACACAATTTAGCATCTAAAGCGTAGATATGTTTAAATTTGAAACTAAATCTGTTAAAAGGCTAACCGTCTATCGGTCTGTACTTTCACAAACTAGTAAACACAATAGCAGTGATTTAGATTATTGAAATCTGGCGTGTAATTTTGTAATTGTTTTGTATCAAATTTTGGTAACAATTGGTTGGAAAAAAAACCATTCAAAATACGCATTCGGTGTATGGATAATAAGCGCATTCCAGCGATTAATCGTCAAAGATCGCACGTTAATAGTCATTTCAGTGACTATTGTTCGCCAATGACATCTGATTAATAACAAAAGAATTCATTTATTAGAGAATATACAATGAAGTTTTGGGATGGTCGCTTCTGCTTATTCATTATAGGAATAAATGTTAGAGCATAGAGAAATCACTTTTGTACGTCACTCGTTAATACATCGTATCATTAATAAGTCATTTTATCTAGGATCAGCTTTATTCCCTCATATTTCAACATGAAAACACTTTTATGACATGACTATTATTCGTTAATCCATCGTTTAAATCAAAGAGATAATTTTTTAAGGATAAAAATTCAATTAAATACTACTTAATTAGAATCCATTATTAAATCTCACAATAATCAAAGCTAGGATTTCATTTTTTAATCATAATATTAACTCCATATCCACTTACGTAAATGAAGGAAAAAAGTACTATTGAAATAAATATAAATCATTTTAATTCCCATCTATTGTAATAATATGATTTTAAATATTGCAAATTATCCAATAATATTAATTACTATTTATTACATTTTCATGATAAAATATCAATAAAGTTGACGTATTTATATATAACTAGTCAGATGGTTCTAGGAATAAATAAATATAACTAAAAATTTCAATTAAATTTTTATGTGAAACGGTTTCTTTCGCAAAGCATTTTTGAGCTTCAAATTTTAGGTACACATATAACTCGATCTATTTTAGAAACCATATGTTGGTTTGCTAGCCGTGTTACGCATTTCAGTAATTTTCAATCTCTATCTCGATACATAGAATTATATCATAAGGAAGAGCAGTAAAAATGAAGTAATTAAAAGTTTTTTCACCATTGCTTAATTCTAAAACTTAATTGTAAATATAATAAGATTTCAATTTTTTTTTTATTAAAACCGTATTTTATACCAAAATCGACATGGAAAAATAAACTGAATTTTCATGTTTTGATAATAAAATCTTGAGGAAAATTAGTTGCAAGCAATGAAAATTTATTTGAGTTTTATTTAAACAATAAAACATATTGTTGTAAAATGTGCTTAAAAATTAAAAAAAGTTAATAATTTTTTAAATAAATTCCATCTATAAATTATCTTTGAGCCGTGTTTTTAAGAGATGACGATAATGAATATGATTTTTTAAAATGACAATGAATATCCTGAAATCTTCTCTGCTAAAGACGCCATAGTTTTCAAAAAGCGTATAAATGAAGATGATTTCAATTTATTTATTATTAAGTGAGAAGATTAAAATATTTCATTCTAGGGACATTTCTATTTCAATGCTTGTTGTTTTAAATTATTACGTGGATTTTCTATAAAAGAATCAGATAACTACAAGTTATCAGAAATTTTAATATAAAATAGATGGTTGCGATTGCTTCTAAACATATTCTGCATTTTCTTTCCTGTCTTGAAAGTACTGTTTTTCAAATCAAGGGTGGATATAAATAGGGCAAGCGAAAGCGCAGTTTACAAGGTTTGTGTTGTTTCTACCTTTCTATAGCAAACGCATGGCCCTTCATCTCTTTCTTTCTCTCAATTGTTTAATATATAAATATCTTGATCTTTGACAGAAGAGCTAAATTCTAGAATGATAGAGAATTTCTGAAACATATTTATACATTAAGTGATATTTTCTAACAGTCATATAATTAGGCTAATCTTTTAAATATTTTAATTTCATGGAAAAAATACTTCCCATTTAAAAATCAATTTTCAAATTGATATAATCACATTTTCACTTATTATTTTCTAAATTGTCACCATAGTGGCTCCAACTATTCGTTTTAGTTGGGATCAGGCAGGAATTGGTAATTAATAAATAAAAAAGAATATTAGTTAGAGTGAAAAAATGTGTTTATAATAATTAAAAGAAAATATGTTGCTCACATTTTGTATACTTGATTAGAACGGATTTTGCTGTCTTTACTCTGAAGACTTTATTTGCGGATTTCTTTCTTTCTTTTTCTTCCTCGAAGCTATTCGAATAATTAACAACAACCTGTGTAAAAGAAGTTCTACAATATTACGTCAAAGAAAAGGGCAAAGGGACATTTTTAAGATAAAAAACATTGAAATTCTTCAGATATAAAGGAGTAAAAAATGTATTTGAATTAAATTGTCAGGGAAAGGCATAATTTTTTCCTAGATCAGAGCTAATGCTATGCTACAGGTAATTGATTTTTCAGGAATTATTAATGATACTATTATAAACCGAGTTCAACTAAATGAATGCAAATCACGATGCATTACAAATAGAGAATGGTATCTACAATAGCTCAGCCTGAATAATAAATTAAATTAATTCTGCCATAAATAATATTCTACTTTATAATTTTGCGACGAAAAGAAAAATATGCACGCAATATTTTTTGTATGATTCTAGAATATATCGTCAAAAATTTATAAAAAAATCCCCAGAAAATATATCATTTAAGTAAACAATCGCAAAAATTCATAATAACATGTGGCGATGATATTGGATCGATATGAGAAATTATAATCGAATTCGGCATCTATATTAGAAAAGTAATATGATGGGTTTATACAGAAAAGGAGCAAATAAACTGCGCAAAAATCAGATGTCGCAAGTCTGATGCGATAGCATCTCGGTTTGAAGCGAAGCAATTCAGTCGCATCGCTTCCTGCAGTGCATTATACGGCTCATTGCAGCTGAAATATCGAATGCGTACGATCGTGTTCTTTTTCTGCAGGAATTGCACGGTTTGTGAGTTCACCTTTCTACTGCGATCAATGAGTGGAACAGGATGACTCACCGGCGGGGAGCGCATTCAGACTATGCTTTTCTTTCTTTTTTTCTTCATATTTCTCCCACTTCTCGTGAGACGGGAACATTTCTAAGTCCTTTTCATACTGCCCTCATCGAGGAGGAGGTGCCGATCATCTATCTCTCTATTCGAAAGCCACGACATCTTAATCGGAAAAGAATGCACCTACATTATTCAGTGGGCTACTAAATGCGGTATTTCTTTACAAATCTGCTGATTTTCAGCCAACAGCTTGAAATTATTAAAATTATTTCGATGCAATTTTTTAAATATATCTTATAGAAAAAGATTTTTTTTAACAATCTTACAATTACAATTTTATTTCTTTACAATGATTATTTTATTACATTACATACTTATTGAAATAATTATAAGTATGTGTAATAATTTCAAATGAGTTGTGTTCTAAAAATACTTTTCTAATCACTCCGGCTTCACGGAAACTTCAACTTTTAAATTGCACAAGTCATTCAATCAAAACGCTGAATCTACAAATATCTTTTTTAAACTATATAAAACTCAGAATATTTTTCCACTGTCACTTTTTCCTACTTTCTACCTTCTTATTCGGTTCGCTGTGCTGCTCTAGCCATGACTTGGACAAAGATATCTTGACAAAAACAAAATTAAATTATTTCCTTGAACTTTAGAAAAATAAAAATCGTTAAAAATCTCAATGACTGCTTCTTTAAATCTTTCTCTATAAATACATCTTAAACACAGACACACACACACACACACGTATATTTAGGATCTACTATAAAGCAATGAAGCATGATAATATTTTAAACTTGATTCATCTATTTTTTTTACACTTAGTCTTAATTATATAGCTATGCTAATGTGCATACACATACACATCTTTAATATCATCAAAATGCGCATATGTGCAACTGTAGTTATTAAAACAATAAAAAGTATTGAAAAAAATTTTAAAAATATAATAAGAATAGAGCATACTCAGAATGAATAAAATCCTTACAAAAGCCTATTATAAATCGATGATCGTTTAGTGAAAAATTCGGATAACGAATATCCATTTTAAATGGACTTAAAATCTTAAATCGATCGAGTTTAATTCTTAACAAAAGGTCGAATTTGCTGTATATTAATTATTGGACAAGGCATATTCAATTGAGCTCAATATGACTAGCATTCATATTTTATTAATAAACAGAATTTTATTCCTAAAATTTCTAAAGCTATAACGAATTTAAAGAAATTAAATAAAATATAAAAGCAAGGGTTCTTTAAATAACAAAAAATAACTTCAAATGTAGAGTTTTTTTAAAAATTGAAATATGAGATAATAGAATGAAAAAAAAAAAAGTGTGAGAAACCAAGCTTTTCTAATTTCACATTTCAATTCTCCGTCATCTTAAAACCACTGAAGGTGCTCGTTTCAGAAATTGAATCATTTCATCTATTTAAACATATGCTTTAAGATCGGATCGTTTTCTTAAATTCTTGCCTGAAACTCAGGTTTTTGAACAAAAAAAAAAAAAAAATGACATTTATTCTGTGAAGTAGCTTGTGCATAGAATTAAACAAAGGAAGCAGATAGATGAAAATCAATGAACTGGAGCATTAAGTACTTAAAAGCCAATATTTTGTTCTTTTTTAAAATTACAGTTAACGTTTATGCATAATTAGTATTAAAATAGCAACAGTAGAGATACGATAAGGAAATAGGAGCATAAATGTCTTTGAGGAAATGGGATGAATTGTAAACAAATTTTAAACTTTCGCTTTTATGGAAATCTGGCAATTAACGAATAATATATAATCATTTTTTTAAAAATTAGAAAGGGCTTATAATAATAAATATTAAGAAATAAAAAATATTTTTTTTAAATTTTTTTATTTATGTGATATATTTTAGCTGCTCTCTAGGAAAATCTTATTTATTAAAAAAGAATTTTGAGTACTAATGAAACAAGTTTATTAATCTAATATATTAGTATTAACTAAAATTTGCTCTTTATTTAATATCACGTCTAACTATTTATAAACGTCATTTCAGAGTCTTCTTCTTAGTTATGAGTCTAGAAGCAGCTTGTCACACTTATCTAATTATGGTTTAGATTTTCAGGGGTAATTTCCACATATCTAGCTGTTTTAAAGAAAATACACTACACAAAAATGTAGCAGATCTCATCGAGAATAGATGTGAGCGCACGATTTAATTTTTATAAAATTATCATAATTTTAATGAAATTACCATAGAAAATATTACTATAGAATATTTACTAGGAATACCCGTTATAAATTTAAAAACGAATATTAAATTAATATCCTTAATCAGAATAATCTGAACGGATATTAAATTTTACTCTATCAGTCAGAATGAATTTGAATTTATTTAAAACGTGTTTCAATTTTAAATGTGTAATTGAGCATCTTTTACATTTTTTTGAAGTTTCATTTATGCCTAAATTCTAATTTTAAAAAAGCATTTTGCAAATAATGCTGTTGAAACAAAAACAACAATCTGTCCTGACAAAGATTGAAGTTGCTTTTTCATTGAGATAAAACAACAATCTGTCTTGATTGATAGAATCACTAGAAAATACAAATTAACATAATCAAGATAACATAACATTTTCGTAGCCTTTTTTAAATCGTTTTTTATGAATTATGTAAGAGAATATTATTGTTGAGTTGCGAAGCCGAAGCATTGCATTCATGAGCAAACTAGAGAAGCGCAGGAATTTCTGCAGCTGCAGGCGAAACAAAGCTTCCACTCGGAATTCTAATGAGCTGAGTAAGATTCCTTCACGAATTCTTCCGATTTCGGAACCTTTGAAGACATTCAGGTGAAAAACAAAACCTTTCGTAAAATATCACAGCGTTTTGTATGTTTCACATTCTGGGAATATATTTTTAAAATATGTCAAAAAATACATTTGAATGTAAAAAAAGAAGAAAAAAGAATCTGGCTTCTTAGAATTAGAATTTGCAATTACTGAAAAATTATTGTAAAACATGAATTGAGTTTTCATGCGCAAATTCAAAGATATTTTCTGCAATTGAAATCTTTAACGACAAAATTTTAAAAAGAATTTGTAATTCTAGCTACTCTAAGATTGTGTAATTTTAATTCAATCTGAACTAACAATTTATTTAACAACGTTTGCCTCTGGACACAAATAAAGTATTTTAAATTAAAACTGCAGACAGTTGGAAGCGAAACAACAATAAAAAAAAAGTGTAACATTCATTTAGTTTTTAAAAATTAAATTTCGCGTTGCCTAGACAGCGGTTTCCGTATTTCCTCTGCATGCGGCCAAAAATACTACTCAGAGTAGCGGCGCTGCAGGATAAAATTCACCGTAGTGTATGCATTCCGCATCCAGATGGAAAAGTAGGCGAATACGCATATCGTTATTGATTCAGAGAGAAAACACACGCAAAAAGAAAAAAATCGAGACCCGAGTGTGTAGAGTTCAATCAATAAAAAATATGAATTTTGTGGTCGCTTCATTTCACTTCAGTTCAGATCCCACAAATGCAATCGGTAATCCTATTTTAACTAGCAATGTAATGGAATCATCGTGGTATAGCATTTTTTTCTCTTCGTTCGAATTGTTTAATCTGAGTTAAAAGCTCTCTACAGGCGTTGAAGCGAGACTAGTATTTTTTTTTTATATTCTTTGCCTTCACCTTAGTTATAGCGAGCCATGTCTGGTAAAAATTCTGACCTCGGTTGAGGGCCAACGCCCGCCTCGTTTTTCTGTTGCTTCTGCAGTTCCTTGTATGGATGTGACGTGTCGTTACTACAAAATTACGTCATTGCACGATGCGGTATTTTTATTGGTGCGGATGAAAATGTGTGAAACGTCGGAAACCACGCCCGCTGACGTAGCTCCTCTTCACAAATTTAGCTGATTCGAGTTGTACGCTTTCTTATGCTGTTCCTCAGCCTACTTTAATTGATTCAGGAAATGACGTTACGTGACAATTGCTAAGCAGACTGCTGGCAGATTATTGTAAAAATAACAATCCGAGCTTTAAATAGGACGATGCAGGAGGTTTGGAAACACAAGGCGGTGTTTTCAAACATTTAGTTTTCGTATTCTGAGTTTTAAATAAGTCTAAAATGAAATTTATCCTAATATATCAGAGATTATTTTAGAATTAAAAGAAAATTACTTTTATGTGTAATACTATTTTGAAAAATAGAAAACTATTATTTCCTATCATTAATTTTCGCACAATTTTATTATTTTGTATAAATTCTGTCTGTAAATTGCGTCATGCAATGCGCTGTGCATGAGGAAAAATTGTGCAAAATTTTCTACAGGGTAGACAATTGAATTTAGAACTGCTGAATGTGACAGGTGATGATTTTTTTGTATAATAGACACTCATTAAAAAAGACTTTTTAAACTTTTAAGAAAATTTTTATAATTTTCCTCTGCAACTTCAGAGCATATAACTGCACAAAGACTATTTTTATATCATTTTTAAAAATTAGCTTTTCATTGATACTAAATTTATTGCAGCATTTTTTAATAATTGTGTCTTATATACGTGTATTCAATGACGGATTTAGGTGCAGCCCCAGATATTTCACATTATCAGGTCGCTCTTTTAATAAAATGGTCAGTTCAGTTTCATATTTAATGGTCAGTTTAAATATATATATATATATATATATATATATATATATATATA
>JAPMOR010023552.1:1635759-1650951 GCA_026543865.1 Argiope aurantia
AAAAAAAGGAACCCCAGGTGCACATTCCCGACCTCAAAGGTATACATGTACCAAATTTGGTAGCTGTAGGTCAAACGGTCTGGCCTGTAGAGCGCCAACACACCCACCCACACCCACAAGATAAGTTGAATATAAATGATTTATAAGAGATACAACACACATTGCTAAATCTTTATATATCATATAAGACACTATTATTTTTTGTTTATTTAAGTGGGAATAAGCATTTAAAAAGACTCAAATTTTCAATTTTTAAAATATTGGAAAAATGAAAAAAAAAGCTTTAAAAAACATAAATATAATATAAGAAAGAAAACTATGTACATGTGCCTTAGGTGCAATATTATATGCTGAAATATATAGATTTAAATTCATCAATTAATCAAAAAATGAATATATTTATAAGGAACCACAATTAGATTGTTGCTTATCTTTATTCAATCAGAAAAGTCCAATTATTTAAGAACATAATTAACACAGAATCATAGTTAAAAAAAAAAAAAAAGAAAAATTGCAACTATTAAAGATAACTTGCAGCTTTTTTAACAATTACAGTATATGAAAAATAAAATATAACCTTTCAATAACACAACTAACATAAATGATAGATAAAATACAAGAGCAGATACAGCAGAAAATGATACATTTATCAATGCAGCACTTTTCAACAAATAAATACACATGAAATGATGTAAAAAGTGCTAGATGATAGATAGTAATGTATGAAAACTGATTTAAAGAAAGGAAAAAAAAAAAAAAAAAGATAATAAAATCTAAAATTTAAAAAAAAAACAATGTACAAGTGCATTAATTGAGAATTTAGATTAAATTTTCAAAAAAAAAATCAATTTTAAAATTAAAAGAGATTATTTTCTAATACATAATAAAAATGTGAATAATGAATTGCAAATTTCAATCACATCTAAACAAGCATAACAAACCTAAATAAATAAATTATATATCAAATAATTATCCTATATACATGATTACATATCAACTGACTATAAATTCTTTAAAATGCATGCTATATAAAAAAGATTATTTCATTTTTTATTTAAAGTATTAAGTATATTAAACTCAATTCCTGCATTATTTTAGCAGAAATGCTAACAATTTCTATAACACAATTTTTAATGTGTGTATCTACCCAACATGATATTTTATATCATGACAAATCAAGAATTTTAGGAAATATTTTCTATCAGCAATAAGAAAATTCAGTACTTTTCTATACTAAATTTATGGTATCACATTTCTATTTAATAAACCATTCAATTAAATCAATTTATTTTCTACAAATATCAAAGTTATACTTCACAATCAAACTTGAAGAGCAAAAAAATGCACATCATAAAAGGATAATTTTTCAATAAAGGCTTTATATTTTTCTATTAGATTTCAATTAGATAATATAAGCTTTCATTCTTGCATAAATTCATATGCTATTATTACAATGATTATAAAATAAAGACTAACTAATATGCTGATTTTAATAAAAGTATATAAAAAGTCATTTTAAAATACCTGAATGAAAATTTAAAAGTTCAACATTCAACTTGATTAACAATTAATGGAACTGACCATTGGAATTTGTAATATTCATGAAATACAAAATAGAAAATCATTAAATATTATACATTCAGGCACACGAACATGTAATCTAAGATATGATAGAAAAAAAATCATTGATTTATCAGGATATTTTAATTTTTAAATATTGAATATAGCTATAATAAAATGGGATATTTTGAATTTTTAATTATACTAAAGGACAAGGCTCTAAATTTTTGCCTTCTTTTAAATCCATAATGTTAATCAGTTTTCCAGATATAGTCAGATCTTTGATGCAACCAACATATGATGAACTGAAGTATCCCAATGTTTCTTCTTCAATATCTAGATTACTAGGAAAACCACCTAAAATAAACAAGGCAAAATGAAATAATTAGCTTTTTAATAAATTTAAGTGAATTTCTACAAATAATTATTTTTCCTTAGATAATATAAAGTTGACTGTTATATAAAAGTTTATTAACCAATATACATATTGTAAGATGAGACTTAAAGAAATCTAGATATTTTCTACTCTTCTGTTTTAAAAAATTTAAACTTAAAGGCTTTATATATTTTTAGTTTTAGACACTTTTATTTCAAAAATGAAAACTTTAAAAAAAAAGGTGTGCCATCAAAATTACATATTTAATAATAATAATGCATATTTAATATTAATAACCTTGAAATAATGCATTATTCTTCAATACGGCAGGTATAAAAGAAATGAAATTTATTATTTAAAATATATTGGTAAATATTATATAAGCTTTATTCCAGTAAAAATAACAAATTTAAATTCAAATTACAAACTCAAATCATAGAGAAATAATTTCAAGTAATTATAATAATGGAAATATTAAATTCTGAATAACAGAATACATAAAACACTGGATAAGCTTAGAACATGCAGAAAGAAACTACATAAAAACAAATAAAAAAAGGACCATATCTATTCTAAGAATAATAAAACATTTCCATTGAATTATAGAATAGAAATGTACAATTGTGTGAATTAAAACTCATTAATTATAGGAATTTAAAAGGATAATATTATGCAAATTATGAATTCAATAATTAAAATTACAAACAAACTGAAAACTTATAAAAATTAATTGTCAGATATGAAATTTTCTGTCAAAAAGAAAGATAACCAATATCTGAAAATTTGATATTATATTTGAAACTATCAACTAAGTTCAAGTGAAAATTACGTTTACCTAAGAAATAGCTGCCATCAGTATTCAATTCATAATAGGATCCAGACACTTTTCCTGAGTACACTTGTCCATCAATATAAAGATTTAATAATTTATTATTCCTAGCAAAAGAATAGAACACATAATTAATCTTAAAAATGTAAAACTCACTAAATAGTTTTGAGATATCCTCAATTTTAACTTTTGACTCATTATAAAAAAATAGTAAAAATTATTTCACATGCTGGTAACTTTTAAGATAGATTTACTGAAAATAAGGCTGCTGATTAAAAATATTATACAATTAATTAGAGGTTCCAGTCAGCTACAGTAGTCTATCAAAAGATTTTTTTGTGTGGATTTAATGACTTTACACTAAATTAGGTATTTATTTAAAGTTACCTGTGAAAATCTTCATACAATTTGTTTATCATGTTGTTATGACAAATAATTATAGTGGAAAGAGACATTTATTTTAATAACATCTTAAATATACATCAAAGAAAAATCAGCTTCATTTTCTGAATCACTTACCTGGCTTAGCTTAGGTTCCAAGAGTCATTTCAACTGGGCAGGGAAATGGGCATACCAAGGATAAACTTTTAGTGATATTTTTTATGTAATCAAATCCGGTCTACTTCTATTTAGAGATTGAACAGGGAGAAGTATAACCTTTTGAAAGCTCTAAAAAAACCCTGACCACAGAAATTGATTCTTGAGTAATTCTCTGAATAAACATAGCTGAAAAATATCAATCCAGAGCATTCTTTTTTCTTCTTAAAGCAGAAATATTTTACTAACAACTAACTGACTATTTCATTCCGTATCTTATTTGTTTTATTTTATCTGAGAAAAGTTTGACATATCAAATTAATTGCTTAGTTCCAGTTCAGAATATGTAAAAGCATTCTTTTCCTTCCTACTGGAGTGGGTTGTTTTGAATATGTCCATCCAATCATGCATAGTATAGACAGACATGTATTTTTTCTGCGACTCAATAGCACTGTGCATACTATTGCAATTCTATTTTTAAATATCCCGATTCTAGAAATTTTTGTTCAATAATTTCGATGCGAGTTTTTAAAATTAAATATATAATTAAGAATGTAATATTATGGTTTCAGTTCTGAGCACCACAAAGAATAGTGAAACTTCTTTAATATTTTCTAAGAATGTGATTAGAAAATTTAACAGGCAAGTTCCAATTTCTAAGATACTACACTTCCCATTTACTTTATGCCATATACAATAATGTGTATATTACTTGTTAGGAGAGTGCTTTACATATTGTTAAATTATAACTGCACAAATTCTAGTTGTATTACATCTATGACACTTTAATGGAGAAATCTGAAGATGAAATAAAACATTCATAAAATTTTTATCATCTGTCGCTTTTTATTTGTTAAATGATTTTTATTCCCATTGTTTATATCCCAATAGACCATCAAACCATTTTCAGTTCTTTGACAGTCAGCATCCACATTCAAAACAATTTGAAAGCAATTATCATACCATTTCAAACAGCAGGAGGTAATCATTAATATCTTTTAATGACTCATCTGATGTGAATTTGCTTTAAATTATCTGATGGTACCAGTGAAAGGTGGTCATCCTTATTACTCAAGATCGGATAGTCAAAAGAGTTAATAAGTTATGCCAAATTGTAAGAAATTAATTGGAGATGACAATGAACTATATATTTCAAAATTGAAAAAAATTGGACTTAATGACTTTAACAAGAATGATGATGATGAATAAAATTCAATAAACAATAATTGAAATAATAAAATGAAAAGAGGTTTATGAAGAATAATGAGTTCATTTTCATAAAAAAGAAAGATATAAATTCTGAATAAGATTAAATAGTAATTTGACAATTTTAATATAACCAACAAAATATTACTAAAACAGAAGACAGAAAGTAAATAATTGACACAAATAAAACTCGGAAATCAGAGCACATACACACACATTATTTAAGTAACAATATTGATGAGAAAATTTGAATTTGTCACTAGATTACACTTTACATCACTAGATTAGTATTTACCTCTGTGATTAGAATATTGAGATTAAAATAAGTTTCAACATGGATACTAGGTTAAAAAATGAAAATGAATTTGACAAAACAATTAAAGCACTATATTAAAAATTTGAATTAGAAACAATTAATATTAAGCAACAACAAATATAAAATCTTAAAATAATAAATGTAAAATAATTTTTTAAAAAATATCTAAAAAGTTATCATTACAGAATACATACAGCTTTTACCCATATAATTTTTTTTATTAATAATAGATTTTTAATTTTATATAACTGAACATTCTTTTTTGAAATCCTATTTTAGTAAAGTAACAATTTTTGCAAATTATATAGATAAAAATTTCTTTAAAAACATGACAAAATTAATATTGAAAATGAAATCAATTCAATAATTGATTAATGAGAAAATGTATTTACAAATATGAAAATTTTAAAGCAAGTTCCCTTTTATTGTTCTAATGTTCAAAAGAGCAATTTTTGATATTGTAATTAATTCTTTAAAATAAAGGAACATAAAATGCTTTAATAGCAATTCACTAATGTAACACAAATTGTTAATTTTTTAAATATTATTAACTTATAAAAGATATAATTGTGGATATATGGCATTCTTAAATATAAAAATATAATGATGATGCCTATATAAAGTTTCAAAAAGGAAAATATATAAAATAAAAAGTAAAAATTTCTCTTTGATAATACTTCCAAGAGTACAAATTTACCTATCAATATGCACATGATGCCATGAGTTGATTCCAGGCTGTATGATGTCAGTAATGATTTCACTACGAGAAAGCCAACCTAAATTCCAAACAATATGTAAATGATTGTTACTCAAGCCAATTCCTAGATAATCGCCATCTTCAGAATAAATCTAAAAGAAATAAAAATATATCATATTAACAATCAATACATTCTTATTCAAATAAGCCAAACACCAACAATTTTATTTATAAATACTAAAACTTATATTGACTATAAAAAATATGAAAGCTCACGTCCTTACTATTTCTTAACAAAATTGTCATTATTTTAATTGTATTGTATTATATATTCAGTTTAGGATGTTTTAAAATATTAACTCATCACAAGGAATTTATAAAGTAACATTTATCATTTGGTCAAAATATAATATTCTATGTTCTACTGCAACTAGTTATCAATACTTCATACTTTCAGCAATATCAATCAAATTATAGAAAACTTGATAAATCCTAGTTTTTAATGCAAAAATTATCAAAAATATAATTGTATTTTAACTTTTATTTTAAATAATAGTAAAAACTAAAAAGAATGGAACATGTAAAATGCAAACTAATTTAATTACCTACAGATTATTTGCAATATGGAATTATTAATAATTTATTTGATAGGGCATTTTATTAGAGTTATGAAAAAACTTTTTTGCAACATTACTTTATATAGTTCAATATTCTTTATATGATTAAAACTTAACAAAACTATGTTGCATATCAATCAGATTATTAACTGCAATATACTTTGCATCTAATTAATTTCCCATTCAAAACATATTTGGAGATATATTTTCATAATTTTGTTCTCATTCAATCCTCTTTAGATCACCATAAATTAAAAAAATGAAAAATATTTTAAACTAGTTATGATTCAAATAAAAAATACCATTTGCAAACTATGAAAAAAATTTAGAAAGCTCTTTCCATTAATAACAATTTTTGCATGAGTGCTTGGGTAATGATTTTCTTCTGGTCATTGATTTCATAGAAGTATGAAATTTTAATTCTAACCAAAACTCATGCAAAAACAGAAGGCAAGATCATCAAAAATAATTAGCACATAAGCAATGGATGCTTGCACAATTTTTGTTAAATTTTTCTGGACAATTTCTTCTAATCATTAAATTTATTAAAGATTATAATTTTAATTCTATGTATAGAACAACAATATGAGAATGTATTATAACATAAGTGTATTATTTGAAAGGTAGTGCAATATTTTAGTCATTTTTATTTCAGTTAAAAAAATAGAACCAAACATATCAAATAAATTACCATAAAATTATGATTCTTGATCAGTCATGAGTTGTTGATTTCTGTTAATACAAATTAACAACAATATGGCATCATATAATATTGATTTGAAATATCTATAATTAAATACCACTCATATGAAAAGAATACATTAAAAGATAATGAAAGTTCATAGTTGTTTTGAAAACATTGGGAGAAAAATGCTAAATTAGTAAAAATATATCAATTTATGAAAACAAAACCAGAAGAATAATGACTTTTAAGACATTTTTTTTGTTATGTATATTAGAGTAACAAATTTTCCATACTACCTTTCCATTCCAAAGTAAAAGACCTGAAGCTTCATTTGAAGAATAATTGAATGAAATGCTTGTCTTAGTTAGATCTCTATGCTTGTAAGAACCATCTTGATACAGCAAATAACTTGCCCCAGAGAAATAAGCACTAGAAACATTTACTCCTGAGTAGGAGGGGAAAAAAAAGCAAGCAATCAATGAATCATTTAACTAGGTTAAAATTTCAATACATGTTATTTCAAAATTTCTTAAAAGACAGAAACATGTCAAAATATTCAAACACTATATTTTACATAATTTATTACAAAGAAGCATAAAAAGTTATTTGAATTACCAGATTCACATTTTTCTCCTTGCCATCCAATAGGACATATACAACGATGCCTTGTTGGCCCATCTGGAATGCATGTTGCCCCATGTAGACAGCTGTGTTGCCAACATTGTATAGGAACCTCACACATTTGACCTTGAAATATCTTGAAGGAAAAAGTACAATAAATATAAAAATTGCACAATACAGTGGCACTTAATTTATATCACATGCCAGACATTAAATAAATTATCTCAATTTTTACTGAAATAAAGTAAACTGGAATATTTTCTATTAACAAAAATAATTTAAGATAAATGCAATGACTAAATTTAATGTCTCCATAAGAATCTTTTAAATATAAAACTAACTCTAAGATAAATGCATATTTAATTATATAATTTCATTATATAATTAAATATGAGTTTAGTTAAATTAAATGATTTTCATTAGTATTAATATTAAAACAATGCAATAATTTTCATTAATATTAATGATTACAGCAATGATTTCATTAATATTAAAAGATTTTCATTAAAGTTGCATGACTAAAACTCAAAGGTATTGCAAATAGTGTTTGTTTTCATATATTAACAAATGATAAAAATAGGCCAATCAACATTAAATGAATAGTTGCATATATAACAATTGAAAAATTATAATTTTATTTTCCAGGAAATTCCAGCCAATTTTTAAAAACTTTATTATTATTTGAAATTTTAAACGTGTACCTTAATTATGACATAACAATCTACAGCTACAATGAATGAAAATTGAAACACTAACAGTTTAAATTCTATATGCTTTCTATAATTTGCAAGAAACAATTTCTGAAAAAATGATAAGTGATTTCAGAAATGCAGTTGTGATAATAAGATACTAAAGCTTCTCACATGGAAATAAAAATTTCTTTTTTAGGTAGATTCTGTATATGAATAATATCAATTGCAATGTTTCTCTTTGGCATGATTTTGATAAAACTTCAAAATTTCTCTGATTATGGCCTTTAGAACCCAAAGTTACCATATTATATAAATACATATAACAAACTGCCTAAAATGTGAACATGATAAATAGAATAATTTTGATTCGATTTGCACCAGTAACTAATATATAGTGGCAGGTATGAAAAACTTGAATGGGATCAAAGAGAATGAAAATGCTCAAAGAATTGAAAACAGACAGATAACTCAGATCAGGTGAATTATCACCTCATCAATAAAAATAAACTTTATACAGTTTTTGTCAGAACTAAGTGATTGATGCAATTACTTAGAAGTTAAAAGGCAAAAGAGTGCCTTTCTTTTTTAACTTTGTACGCTTTTTAATATAAAGTTGCATTCATTGAAGTGTTCCCTTGAATTGCATTCTCTACAATCTTCTTTCAACTTTATAGTTACAATTATAAAATAAGGAAATGGCAGAGGAGATTATATATTTTCACTTACATCTCTGATAAAAGAATGCCAATTTTTGGATGCATGAATTGTTTTCTAAAAATTAATTGAAAATTTTGATTTCAGTAAAATGAAAATAAGAAACTTTTAAGGATTTTCAATGATGTTATGTACCCTGGATTTCAAATGAGATTTAAATGAGATAAAGCTTTACTCTGCAAACAAAACCAGTTATTTAAAACACTTTTAAATAATTTTTTAAGACTAAAACTCAAAAGAAATAAGGCTAATTTTACATATACAATATATCACTCTAAGTAAAATGAAATAAGAAAAGTAAACAAAACACAAATTATGCAATGCAAATAAAACACAAAGAATAAGATGATTTGTAAAATCTTACTTCAGGGCAAAGACAGACAAAATTATCATCTTTTGGAATGCATGTTCCACCATTTTTACAACTATCATATCCGCAGGAAGTTCCATCACAGTCTTCTATGTTACGACCACTCACAGCATCTATGAGGTAAAAACAGTACCAATCAAGATTAAAAAAAATTAATTACAATTATAGTTTTTTCATGCGGTGGAATAGTCAAAAGAAATTATATATTCCCAATTACATTTGATAAATCATCAGATATGATTAAAATTTTACTGTTTCTTAAAAATGTTACAGTTTTTTTTAAAAAAATGGATGTTTTAGGAGAGAAAAGAAGAAAAAATTACATGATCAGATCTAAAATATATGCAGGAATGAATGAAAAATTTTTCTTAATAATTATCTACAAAATCCCCATATTAATTTTATTTAAAAAATAAACTACATTATAACTAGAAATACTATATTCTTTTCACGGCAAAAATATTAAATTATAATGTTGAGATAATAAATTCTCTATAACAGCACCTCAGTTTTGAAGAGAAAAATTTTAAATCAATAAGAAGTATTAATTTTCTAATTAAAATTGTTATTTTTCATGAAGCATACATTCATTTCTAAAAGCTTTCAATTCTTGATATAATATATATATTTCACAGCAAAATGTACTTGATAACATATGACAAAAATACCCTTACTAGAGAACACAACAAATGAATGTAAAATTATATTGATTTGGTGATGGATCCTTAAACATTTTGATTGGAAAATACTGAATTCAAGTCTTGATTTCTTGGAAGAGTATGTAGACATTGGGTACGTTTGAATGTTAGAAAAATTATATGTTGTTTTGAAGTTATTTTATAATCATGATGAAATGAAGAGGCTGACACAGTACTCTCTCAACTCCATGACACAGCACCAGGCTTGACAGAATGAATTAATTTGTGAAAGCATATATACCTTCATGCACAATATTGTGCATCTTTAAGGAAAGGAATGTATGTTAAAATGCTTTCCTTCCTATCAAACAATGGTTCAAATTTATGAGGCTTTCCCTAATGCTAAATTTTACACATTTTATCCTACACAACACCAAAGAAAAACAAAGAGAACAGAAATCTAATTAATAGCTAAATAAGTTCAGCATAAACATTATTTCTAAATTTTATTTTGTCTCATTACTATTTACTCCATTACTGTTTTCATGTAATCTGAGCAATATGAGTAGGAAGTAATAAATAAGTATATGTCAATGATTCAATCATATGGTTATTTGCAACGTTTTTACCAAAATGAAATGCAATATCTTTTTGTTACCAATTGTATTTTTAAACGGACAAAATGTTAAAAATCATATTTATCTACTTCTATAGATCTAAGATCAAATATACTATAGTATATTACCTATTTAATTATCATTTCTTATGATTTTAGAATACTTTTACAAGACAAAGTGTGAAACAAAATATTGTGAAACCATATAATGAAATGGTTTCAATGAAATTATTACTTTGTATGTATGCAGAGGAGAACATGCAATAGATAGTTTGTATTCTTACTGAATGTCTGGCAAGCCCACAAATGATAAACTATTGTTCACCAATAATAAAAAATATATATATAAAAATAAAACATACCATGAGAATTCAATTCCATTAATATTGAATTAACAGAAAGAAGACGAATACACCCTTTAAAATAGGCTGGTACAGTTTCAACAGCTT
The DNA here is from genome assembly GCA_026543865.1 of Argiope aurantia. Lineage (NCBI taxonomy): Eukaryota > Metazoa > Arthropoda > Arachnida > Araneae > Araneidae > Argiope > Argiope aurantia. The sequence goes on from JAPMOR010023552.1 coordinate 1,646,683, forward strand.
CTTTAGGCAGAGATGAAAGATCAGGTATACCTCCTTTGAAATCAAACAGAATAAATTAAATAATATCAGAAAAACAAACTTTTATTTGAAAATTCATTATTAATTCATGCTTACCATAATTTTTTGTATATATTGCTACCATTTTTGAGCTTATAACAAATGTGCATAGCAAATCAGAAATATTTAAAACATCCCTTTCTTTTTTATAAATTTTAAAAAAATTATTATAGTTATAAATGACCTCATTTGCAACATAAAAAGTCTAAAAAAATTACTTGAAATTTTGAAGTAAAGTAAAATAAATATGTAGAAGCTACTTATTTATAAAAGTTCACTAACCTATATTCTATTAAATTAATAATAATAATATAATCATCATGAATTTAGAAAAGGATATATGAAGACAGCAATTTAAGTGACAGTAATTTGAAATTCTAATCTATATACTAGATTTATCATATACTTTATTATCTATACACAAAAATAATTTAAAAACCAATAACAAGACATTAAATTGTAAATTAGTACAGAAAGGTTAAAAATATTTATTATAAAAATGACTGCAAAATTGTTTTCTGCATTTCATTTCTTAATTAAAAATATAATTCATATAATTGACAATGAACAAAAAAGTATTTAAAATATCACTGTTTAAAAAGTATTTTAAGAATTCCTTCTCTATAAGTTTAATGAAAATGAAGAACTAATTTCGCTGAATTAGTTTTGATAGAATAAATTGTTTTTCAATACCAATGAATTTAGAATTTCATGAATTTGGTAAACTTTGATTTAAAGGAAACAATAAGGGAGAATTAACATGATAAAAATTGTTTTCCATTTTTATGTATTTTCGCCTCTCATCCTACAGTTTAAGAAAAACTAAAGAATACATGGGGAAAATGAAGAACTAATTTCGCTGAATTAGTTTTGATAGAATAAATTTTTTTCAATACCAATGAATTTAGAATCTCATGAATTTGGTAAACTTTGATTTAAAGGAAACAATAAGGGAGAATTAACATGATAACAAAGTTTTCCATTTTTATGTATTTTCATCTCTCATCCTACAGTTTAAGAAAAACTAAAGAATACATGGGGATATAAAGTAGGCTGATGAAACAGGAAATTCAGGAGAAAAAAAATAGGCCTGTAACTTCCAGTTCCTGCATGGAAGCATACTATGAATCAAAACTATTCAAAATCATCATTCTAATATCTTTTCCATTGACTGATTTATTTATTACAATAAAATATACAAAACAACTATGTCTATTATAGTCATACATGTTACAATTACATAAATAACTTAAAAAAATAAAAAAGATATCATACAAAAATAAAATATTTTTTAGAAGAATGATACATTACCAAGATAAAAATCTGTGGTAACATCAAGGATTTCCATTCCTGGAGGTGATATAGAAGTGACTTCTTCATCGCCTTCTAGCTTTAAATATGCAGCTCTTCTATATCGTCCAAATTCAACAACTTGCCATGAATCTGGGGGGGGGGATCATATTTTTTTAGTGATGTTTTTGGGATCATTACTGAATCAAAACTGTAATACAAAACCTCAATATAACTTTATTCACTTGGTCTTAAAATATTTAACAAGGTGAAGGTAACTTGGTCTTAATGTACATATTTTTTATGAGTTCTCAAATAGGATTCAAGAGATTATAAAACTAATATACATTTTCTAGATACATTTTAAAGTGAGATAAATTTAAATTCTGAAATTAAATTCTTATATGAATCAAAATGTTTTGAGATAATAAGCATGAAACACAAGAAAGTTGAAAGTTGCATGTCTACAAATTTGGCTCTGCTTTCAAGGATTTTTGATTGTAAATTAAAAAGTCAAGTTCTCTTCTCCTTTTATGCTTTAAAAAAAATACATAATACACACAAAATAACTTTTGAAACTGCAAAGAAGGCAATTTGAAATGTTCCGGTTTGAAACAATTATTACTGACCTTAAATAACAAATTTGATAAAGGGTTTTTTTTAAATAGTAAAATTTGGTCATATTTTGATTTCCAGGTCAACGATTCTAACTGGTTTCTATCTCCGCTGATAGTCATGATGTTCTGCAGCTGTTAATATTAAAGGAAAAATCTGCATTATCCCACTGCACACTTTGATTTCTTACTTAAGGAGTATGAGATTGTTTCAGCCAGGAAGCTCCAAGCAATCTCACTATTCTTTAAGATATTATATATTAAACAAATTATGGATAATATGTATTCTGATATGATTTAGATGAAGTTATGGAGAACTAAGGACTTTCTAAATGTTCTCGATAGTTAGCATTGTGAAGCTATTGCCAAGTACACCATCTTGACACACACACACACAATCTACCAATAAGTAATTGGACACCTGTGATAAAAGAGATAAAACACAATTTATTCATATTTGCCTTGATAGAGCCTTCACCTGAGGTAATAACAATCTTAAACCTCCGGGGCATACTTTCCAAAAGTGTTTGAATACTGTACAGTGGTTATTTTCTTTCATTCGGCTTGGAGAAGACATGTGAGAGCCAATTTTGGACGGTTGCTGCATAATTTAATTCGGCGATCCAACTCATCTTAGAGGTTTCTATAGGTTTAAAGTCTGGACTCTGGGTAGCCTAGTCTAATCAGTTCACCCCACCGTCATCATACCAATCCATGCTGGACCTCGCAACATGACAAGTGGCGTTGTCATCCTGGAAATAATAATGACCCAATCCGTAAAATTGTCACAGCGTAGGAGGTACATTGTTGCCTAGAATAGTGAGGTAGAAGTCGGCGTTGAGCTTACAATGAATCGGGATCAAGGATCCCAGTCCATACCACGAGAAACATCTCCAAACCCTAATTCCACCACCACCAAACTTTAAACAATGCATTGTGACAAAAAGCGTTCTCCATGCACACGCCAAATCCAGACTCTGCAATCCGATTGGCAGAGACTGAACTTTGATTCATTACTCCAGAGAACCTGATTCCACTCATCTACGGTCCAATTTCAATGTGCCTTGCATCATCTCAACCGAGCAGCGCGGATGGATTTTGTAATTAAAGGCGACAGCGCAACCATGGAAACCAAGCAAATGTGCTTTCTTGCGGATGGTATTTATTGAAACAACATTCCGGGATACTTGTTGGAACTCATGGAATATGTAGACCAACGGCTTGGTGTGATTTTTCCGAATTTCTTTGACAATACTCGTCGATCTCTATCTCTTAGTTTCGTGAATCAGCCGGGTCGAAGCACATTCCGACAATCATCAATCACCTTCCTCTTAATCAAAAAGCCAGTGTCGATTTTGGAATGTTTAACTCACTAGATATGTCCCTTAAGAATCGGCCATTTCTATGATATCTAACATTTACTCCTTCTCGAAGTCAGACAGCTCTGAATTTTCTGACATCTTGCATGCGACTAATGCCAGTGCTGTTTCCTACATGATATTTAAGTATAGAAGTCGTGATGTAGATCAGGACCGCAGATATCCCCATTTGCATGGGTGTCCAAAAACTTATTGGTAGATAGTATATTACCGACTTTAATGCCCGTTATATTCTCTTATATACAAAGATAAAGTATGGCAATGGTCAAAAAATTCTATATTGAGAATTTTCATATTTTAGGCCTGCCTGATTCCATACCTTCTTAGAATTATGTGCATTCCTTGGGAATACAATGTGAATGAGATTTAGTATATAGTTTTATCATCAAAAGTGAAAATGCGTGTTAAATTTTGGACTAAATCCGTCAAAGGGAGAACCATTGTCAAGCTATATACTTGAATGCATGTGAACATGATGACTCAAAAATGTAGCGACTATGGTAAATGAAATTCAGTAGGCGATATTAAAAAAATTATTGTTCTGTATTAAAATTTATAATCAATCAGTGGATGAGAATATTAAAAATTCACATCAGGTTATCTTCATTATATATGAAACACAAAAAGCTGTGCATTTTGTCAGTAAGTGAGGAAGTCGAGGGAATAACTTTCGAGGACTCTCGCTTCCCTTCCCATCCTTAGTGATCGTTTAGGGAATGCAGATTTGTATAAGAAGACCCTCCCCCCCCAAAAAAAAGAAACATCGGTGCTGTATTGTATAAATTTATACGAAAATCAGAGGAAATCTGCTGGTTGTAAAATAACAAATATATGAAAAGAAACTACATTCGTCGCGCGTTTCATTTCGGGGCAACTCCGAAAGAGTTTTTATTGCAATGGACTTCGGTCTCATTCCAATTTGCTATCTT
>JAPMOR010023552.1:1651351-1670583 GCA_026543865.1 Argiope aurantia
TACTGACTTTCCAAAAGGAAAAAAAAGACACCTTGTTTTTGCTCTTTACAAAAAGCTTTTATTCCCATAATGCACACCAATTTCATATTTTTTGAAATATCTATATTTCAAATTATGTATTATATTTTTGCATAATAGCATCTAGGTACATATCAATTACAAAAACTACTGTTACTTTTACTTTAATGCTGAGAATTCATATAAATTAAAATATTTTAGAATAAAAATGACTTAATATTAAATTAATGAGAGCTATAATATGCAACAACAAAAAATTCAAAGACATAAGGCAAATCAAAAATTCCTTCTGGTCTCAACTCACAATTAAAGAAAACAAAATCAATCAAATACGAAAAGCAGTTATTGTTTTAACAGAAAAATTCAAAAATATCATTGAATGTTCTCCAACAAATTATCTCAAATTTAACATGTATGAATTAAGTGATCAAATTTAGCAATTTGCAGAATTATACTAGACACTGTAATTTACAAAAAGTTAAAATTTAATTTTTATGCAATCATTTTTTAAAAGTTACTTAAATGGGAAGCTATGTATCGCTGTCTTCTAAAAATAATATATAAAAACGCTTTTTTTACATTTTAAATCCTTCCAAAACATATTATAGAGAAAATATTTAGCAAAGTACATTTTGTAGGAGATAAAATAAAACATTCAAAAACACAAGACATTTTCCATTTTTTCATATTTTTTAAAAAGATGATGGATTTATAATTTGTTGATATTAATCTTTATGAATTTATAGTTTATTGATAATAATCTTTATGGATTAATAGTTTGTTGATATTAATCTTTATGGAGTTATAATTTGTTGATATAACTTGTTGATAAAATAATCAAGCAGTATTTTATGATGCACCTTATATTTTTCTTTATGCAAAGAATTCTAAAAATAATACTAAATAATCAATGTTGATTATTTTGAATTGAATTGAAAATTCAAAATTGAATACATTTATTATTATATTTTTTAAAGTGCAAATATAGCCAATTATAGAATAATTATTTTAAATTCAACATTCAGTTTCATAATTCTCAAGCCATTTCTTACTTTATATAAATTTTAAAAAATAACACTTCACCTACTTTTTTCAACCTTCTGAAAGGAATTCAGTACCACTGTTGAACTGGGATCAGTTCCTAAATTGAACCTCAGCTGTACATAGCCGGCAATCAAACACAAAGATACAAAATCTCGGCTCAATTCATTCAAATGTTGGGCCCCATAAAAAATCAATCCATTGTCAGATAGAGGTTTAAAACTGATAATAACATCCATACTGTGTCTTACATTCACAGATCGGGTGGATAGATAAGAACTTATGCCATCAAACAATGGATCACTCACTGATATATCTATAAAAATATAAAATATATTTTTAAAAATTATAATTAGTTTATAAGCAGCAGACAGTATGTAGTTTTTAACATAAAAGGCAAAGTAGAAAATGGCCAAATATTTCGGTGGTCAAAAAATATCTTAAGTAATAGCGCAACTATTACATGAAGTAGTATATAGATAGCCTGGATGCTAATTTTAAAAAATGGTAAGGAAATAAAATGTGTGTATGTCACTTTTTTAAAGTGAAATATCATGTGAGGGTAGAGAATAATTGATTCAAAGTATCATATATCCATAAGGGAGGGACAAAAGCAAAAAATCAAATTATACTTTAGGTGTCAAATACATTAGCTAAATCACTACTTTTGTATTTTGTACCAGCATCTGCCTAAATATTAAAAAGAAATTACAATATGATAAAATGTGATTTTAGATTTTATATAGATAGAGAAATTTAATTATCAAAAGTTTTCATGTCTTATCCAAATTTGACAATTTTTAAATTTGACTCATCATTATATTTCTTTAACAAATAATTAGGACAAAAGACAAAACAACCAAACATAATTAACATTTCATACAGTTTCAAAATATTTGCATTTTATCTGGTACAAAAGCCAATTTTAAATTTTCAGAAAAAAAAAATTTCTAAGCTGAAGCAGACTTTCTCAGTGTTCATGTTATACATATAATTTTATTGCCTTAAGCAGTGGCTGCCATCAATTATTTTCTTTGGTTCCTTTGATTAGCGCTTTAAAAAAATTGTGTACCTTTTATTACCTCTACCATCAAGAATGTTAAGGGGTTAAATTACCCTTACAATAAATTGACAAGAATGAACATAATAACAATTGTAAAATTCATTTTTAATTTTCCATTTTATTTCATTTTTTAAATTCACAATATTAGGTACATATTCTAACAAATGAAAAAATTCTGCATTAATTTATGATGAAAGCTAAAGATTATTCAACATGATAATCAAATACTCAAATAATGATAATTTCTCAATGCAATCTGTGAACTTGTTGCTACAAGCTGGGATTTCTACAAACTTACTCCTATATTTATTCTTAATATATGTATAAGATGAGTATGTTCTTTCCACAAGTCCATGAAAGGTATTAGATTAATAAAAGGAAACAAGTCTATAAAAGATATTAATTTTCTTAAAATTTATTTTTACATTTGGTTTTAGGTACTTTTTTCACACAACCACCCAGTCATTTTAATTATTTTAATTTTAATTTTTAAAGTTTTGCATTTTTCACCTCTACCAATATAGTCTTTGAGTACCCATCAATAATCTGCAATATCTCTCATAGACATATGTGCAATAAATCGGAAACTTCAGTTGTAAAAGAAAACCATTAAAAACATCTGTATTAAAATAAGAAGGTTGCATCTTCATACAGAATGAGATTTTAGTACAATGTACTGCATTAAAAATAAAAATATACAAACTTTTTTCACAATATTTTCCACTCTGCCCTAATGGACAATCACAACGATATCCTTCATTGATGGGAACACATATTGATGCATTGTGACACCGATGATTTCCGGCAGAGCAAGGCGTTTTTCGTTGGGTGCATAATGTTCCAACCCATCCTTCAGCACACTTGCATCTTTTGATGTTTCAGAAAGGAAGAAAAGCATAGAAAACAGTTCATTAATAAAAATTCTAAGCAACTGATGAATTTTAAAAGATTTTTAAAAAATCAGTCTTTAAATTTTTTATTTTATTTTTTCGATTATTTCACATTTAATGTATAGTATATAGAATTTGAAAAGCTACTTATCCAAACAATCTAATAAATTGAAATAGACAATAAAAGAAAATAGACAGCACTTATTTTAGGCAAAAAAGGGCAGTTCATGTCATGTAAATGTGTAGATGCAGCAAATTTTAATCTTCCATTAAGTAGTTACACATATTTGAGACATTTTTATACCTTGAACAAATTGCAATTGCATATAACCCATTCAAATTTATTATATGCATTAGAAAATATTTTTTTCTTTATATTGAAAAGCAGGTTTCAGGTTCTTGGTGTAATTAGAGGAATTGAAAAGATGGAAAAAAAAAAGATTAATTCATTTCATAACATCTATCTATAGGTGTGCTGTGATATTTCAAAATGGGAAGAATACAATTATTAATATTTTTTAAAGAAAATATCAATTAATTGCAATAAGTGTTCTTTGGAGCTACTTAGAAAGAAGAATGCCAGTGTCCTTTTTAATAAATTTTTTTCTCTCTCACGATGAAGAGAATGATGCTTTGGACTGAAAAGAAGTGCCATAGTTTTTGTTAGCTTTTATCCTGAAGACTGAAAACATCGAAAGGTAAATAGCATTAGATTTTTGATGAATTTAAATATTATTCTTAAAATCAAATTAATTACTGATTCCAATGAGATATTGTTAAAAAAGAGAAGAGTCAGCAGTTCTACAGTGCCAATGTGCATAAATTTAATGGAAAATGTAGAAAAGAGTATTAGCAATGTGAAATATTTTGAATAATGGCATTGCTGAAATATTACTATAAGTTTATAGATAATGAGTAGCAGAAATGTTATAATTGGTATCATGTTTCATATATATTAGAATATTCAGGACAGGCATTCAAAACTACATGCCGTTCCATTTGAACAGGCGTACTCCCTACTAATGAAATTCATGCTTTGATTTAAAAAAAAAATATAGTTTAAAAGTTTCAAGAGATTGTATAAAATCCAAGCATCAGCAAAATTTCATCACATATTGATATATAAGCTGCAGATGCATTGCATTATAGAAACGTTTGAACATTGATTTGTGAATGTTCAGCAAACATGATTCATATCACAGCCAAGAATTGCTGGATCGTTCAAATGATGATAAAAAAAAATTAAAAAAAAAAATCAAGATTTGAGTCAGAGTGGATTCCTTTTTGTTCTCGAAATTGAAGTCCCCTTTGTAAAGTAGAAGATTTTAAATAATAGAAGAGTTCCCAGGAGACATTCCAATAATGGGAGATATATCAGGAATGGTATATAAATAGAGAAGAAAGGTCGAGACAAATCTTATTGAAAGATACCCTTCAGAGTTGATTTATTTTTAAAATTCAGTTTCTTTTTGAACAGACTATATATCTTTGTTGAGAACGAAGTCTATGTGAACACATTTAGAACAATTTACAATTCTTTAGTTAGCACAACACCGAAAATATTTCAAATTTCAAAAACAAACTTCACACCTTTACTATTTAATTTATTATTATTATTATTACCTCATTAGACATCACTTTCCCTTTTAGGAATGGGCTCTTCATTGATTCATTTAAAAATGTGGTCACAGAATATTTATGGTATTTGTAGATTGTGTTTAATGTTTGTATCGGATTACAGTATCTTTGAATAATTTAATTTCAATTTATAAATTTGAGAAGTAGTAGTTCGATGCCCATATGACATATGTATGCAATGATTAAGGAATTAACAAAATTGAAAATGACTGATTAAAAGTGAATTGATCTCATATTAACAGTACTCTAAAAATGGCAATATCTTATATAAAAACTTTTTTTGTCCTAATCTAATATAACAATGGTTCCCTAAATTTTAAATATTTAGACTCACTTTTTAAAGACCAAATCTATAGCGACTCATTTCATCCTCAGGGCACTGAATAATTCAGAAAAGAACAGTATGAGTTTTTACGAATGAGGTTTTATGAAACTCAGAAGGAACATTTATAAATAAAAAAATAATTTATTATTAAATATTATTTTATAAAAAACACTTCAAATATATATGGGTTAAAGTAAATTTTAAGCTCTCATCATATTTTGTCATGACTCACCAAAAACTTATTTCAGACTCAAGTTTGGGATCCCTAGCTCTACATGAATATTAAATTTATTTTTTAAAATTCAGTAAATATAAACTATTGAAAAAGCTTACTTACTGAAATGTAGAGCCTATATCAATACAGGTACCTCCATTAGCACATTGAATAAGTTGACATTCAGTAGTGCTACACTGCTGTATATTACGTCCATCAACAACTGAATGAATTGGTCTGAAAATGGCTCCAGGGCTGTTCCTAAATTCTGCCCCAAATATGCAGCCTTATTCACAAAAAGAAAGCAGGAAAAGCTTGTATAAGTAAATTTCATATTTTAATCTATATACAAATTTTGCTTAATGTAACTTTTCCTTTTCATGCAAAAATAAATAAATAAATAAATAAAAAAAATAGATACGATCCTCTCCTCCCCAATAAAAAATACTAATAACACGCAGAAATTAAATAGTTGCAAAATTAATATTTTTATCATTTTAAATTTAAAAAAATCAGGTAAAGATTTTTTTACATGAAATTTATAAGCATTGTAAAATGTATTTCAAGCAATATAATTCAATACGGTGATATCTATAGTTTTGTACACTATCTGTAAATGGTGTGACACTAGATACATCATTAAAAATTCGTTTTAATATGTTGTATTGAATGAACAATGGATCTAGAGCTATCAAATTTGATGTAGTTATTTCTTGGATAATAGGTACTTTCTAAGAAAAGATTTTTCAAAATTTTCATTGTATTTTTAAATAAAAGACTAATCAAAATTTTAACATCTCTCCTAAATTATTTCAGAGCATTTAATTGCAGAATAAGTAGTTTTGTGCTGTTTTAAAATTAAAAAAAAAATTAACGTTGACAATTCTATTTTCACACAATTTTTTTCTTCTAATAATTAAAGTCTAACTTAACAAATTTTAAAAAATATTTTTAAGTATATTTTACAACAATGCTTTTCTTTTTTTTAGTAATTATATTTATATCTATACATGCCATGGTTAAATTACATTATTTTTATGTGTTGAAATTATCATTGTGATATAAATAAGAGCAAATTTAATGCAATGCATCCATTTCCTTAAATCCAAGTATAAAATTATGTATATTTATCTACTAAAAAGTCTCTTTAATTTGGATAGGATACAGATAAGAAAAAGACGTAATTTTGCAGTTGGCATGAAGAGATGGGAAGTACTGCAATTTGAGCAGAAAATTTTAATGGCATTTAATTACTCTGTACAATTTTTTTTCAATTTTAGTCATGACACAAACATTTACAAGTAAATGAAACTGCCTATACCCTGAAGTAAATTTTCATCTTCAATAACTTTATTATTTGAGGCAAAAACATCAATCTGTAGATCAATTCTATCAAATAATGATTTCAAAAGAATAATGTTGAACTTATTGATTTACATAGGAAAAAAATGGCATTAAATGAAATCCTTTATGCCACAGACTAAGCAGAACTGGCCATTTAGTAATTCAGAGAAATATCTGAACTATACTAATATGATTCAAAATTTGAATTATCTCATTATTTAATCCTGAGATATTTTAATCAAGTTAAATTCTAATTTTTAGTTAACTAGAATCAAGAATAAAAATATAAACTCATAGAATATCCTTATTCTAATTTATTTTAAAGATGTTTTAAAATATTCTTTCACTTAAAACAAAAACAAAATCATGCACTGAATAAACAAATCATCTTGCAAACATATAAAGCCTGCAAAAATGTATGTGGAATTCTCTTTAAATTATTGTTTGCTAATATTAAATACATTGATACTCAATAATATTTTCTAAATTTTCAAATTATTGATACAGTGCGTAAAATAAGATATCACACATTCAGATTCTGATAATTCAAAAACGGTTAATACAAAATTTTGTTTAATTTAAAATTAGCAATTTGTAACTAAATAAAAACTTACACACTGAAAATTATTTAACATAAATTAAACTCTTTTAATTATAAAATCACCAATTCTTAAATATTATTTAGCATGAAATAGAAACTATGTAGTATCTAATAGGAAATGCATGTTCCTTATTTCTTTTCACAGAAAATAAGTGACTTTATTGCTTCTAAGTATGTTCAACAAATATTGTTCATTATTATAAAATAGTGCAGATTTATTTGATAAAAGAATATAAAAAACCCTCATGAACAATTTAAATAACTTCGATCAAGAATTTTCATTCTGTGGTATGTTATTCAGCATATTCTGAAATTTCCATCAATAACTAAGTAAAAACTTCTAAATTAACTAATTTTAAGGGAAAAAAATCATGTTTATCTTGAAATTGGTAATAGAATAGGAAATTTAAGGTGTGGATTAATCAAAATTAATTTTAGATAACTCAATCCAGTATCTACATATTCAGCAACAGTCTGATATTAAAAGATACTAGTTCTTTCTAACTAATTCTGACATAAACATTTTTTTTTTTCATTTCTATTAACAAAAAATAATCTCATTTTTTTTATAAACCTTAATGAGGTAAGTACTGATATACTGATAGTACTGATATGAGGTACAAGTAAACTGATATTGGTACCAATGTGAGTAAGTGTTATATTCACTTTGATCTTTTGAAAGAGTATGTATAATTCGTTTGCAATAAAATATTTTTCATTGCAAAATATAAATATATTTTCTGATTTTATTTGAAAAAGCAAAATGATGCTTGGAAATTAAAGTGTGTGAGTGGGAAGAACTAGATTATCTGGGATTTAAAATAAAATTCATTATACCTGAAAATCCTCTGTATTCTTGCAGCTCTTCAGGAAGTAAACTGAAATTGTAACTTGGGTGTCCTCCAATGTAAAGTGCAGATGGAGTGTTTAGTGCTGTCAGTTGACCAGATGCTAAACCAACAACTTTATTTTGTGAATCCACTTCCATCCAACAATATCGTCGGTGACGACCAATGAGAACAGAATGTACTGAAATATTTTGATTTACGGCACTAACACTTTTTAATGTTCGAGTGCCTGCAATGAAATAACAATTGAATAGATGGAATACCAATTAACATGCTACATTTTACATTATTTTAAAATTTAAGTTCATGAAATAAATATGTCAATAAGTACTCAAAGTCATGGGAATCTTCTCTATATTTATGCATGAGTGTGTATGTGTGGGTACTTAAGTTGTAAAAGGGCATCTACCTAACAACCATTCATAATTTTAAGGTGTGTGATGTATGATAAGGAAGATATCTTATAAACAAACAGCTTTTTCGATCATAATACAGATATGATTCATACCTATAGCAGTTTCAAATACCAAATCATACAGTGGAATTATCCAGAATGTTTCCTAAAGTGGTCTTAAATAAGATGAATTTGTTTATAAGAAGCATTAACATTCCAGAACAAACTTTTATCTCTTCAGTTAGTGAAGACCACATAAGGCTTTAAATAGTCACCAAAAAATGGATATTTTCTACATGATTGGTTCAATTTGCTGGAAACATCAAACTACCCTGTAAAATGCATTTTTTATGAGTTTGGATCCATAGCTTTATGGGGATTCAAGCTTGACTTACTGGACCACACAATATTTTACCTGTGTTTCAGATGAGATGAAGTTGATGATGAACACAGGTGAGGTACTATTGATGATGATATCGAGCAATTGTTGTTATATTCTATCAAAGCTAATTTCTGCTGCATGTATATCAGAAATGCAGCTCTAACAAAATACCACTGAACGAGGAAGTCAATTCATATAATTTTATTTCTTTATATGGGCAAATGTGCTCAAATGCTTGTGGTTTCAAGCATTCAGAAAATGTTGAAGCCAACTATGCTATCCTTTGCGAGAAGTAATACCTTACATACAGGAAGAATGGAAAATGGTAAAGAAATCTAAATTGCAAAATTTTCTGAAATACTAAACATCAAGTGAAAACTTCACTAATTATCGAACAATTCACCTCAGATTTTACTGAAATGTAGTATTATCACTTTATTTAATGATTTACAAGATATTAAAGAATTACTAAGAGCAAAAGATAGATAATCATATAGATAAATTAGACAAGTGCTTAAATGTCTCAAAGTCTCCAGATTTATTTGTATGTACTTTCAGCATAATTTAATTTTATGCAATCATTTGTTTAGAATCAATAATAAATATTTCTTTTTCTGGATGTCGGGGAAGGGAAACGAGAGTTCTAGAACTTGCATTGCCTAAGAACCCCAACTGTGCTTAATCAGACAGCCATCCATTTCTTTACACTGTTTGTTTCAGGATCCCAAATTAATAGTTTTGGACAATATAATTCCTCAGAGGGGTGATATGCAATAGGATAAAAGCATTTCTGAAATTCTCTATGAGGCTTTAATTTTCATCCTGTTAGATGCATTTCCCCCCCTCTCATTCTTATTCTGCCAAAATAAATACCTGCTGGAGCATCCATCTGCAAAAGTGCAAAGGGTTCCCATATGTATGAATTGATAGTATTTTTTAATGTAATGTAAATATTACCTGCTAATTTGTTTTGCAGTATATATGTATAAATTCTGTTACAGTAAATAAGATAATATTTATAAAAAGGTTTTTAACCTACAAAAAAAAAAAAAAAAAAAAAAAAAAAAGGTGCAATTTTTAAAAGAATTACATAGTTGAAAAACCAAACAAACAAACAAACAGAAAAATCATCATCACATCAAAAAAAATTACATAATGAAATATGTAAAATTACAGGAATATGTAATTCTTTTACACATATTTTAAGTAAATAATTTTTTTTAAAATTCGCATGCTTTTAAATTTGTATTATTTGTATTAAAATTACATTTTTTTCAGTATAATGAAATACAACCTACCAGATCCTAAATTAAATGTATAAATGATATGCCCAGAATATAGTCCAACCGCTAGGAAATCATCAGCAAGATGAAAAGAATCTAATATAACAAATAAAATAAAATTACTATAAAATTTAATAGATTTCATTAACATGATTTGCAAATAGATAAACAATTCACAAGGCACATTATTGTTAAATGTACTTTGTTACAGATACAGGTAAAAGACAGAAATATATTTTAAAATGATTTAAATAAGGTAATTTAACATACAAAGAGTGAAAATAATATTTCTAATTAAAAGATATGCTAACATATATTACCCATTTGTCCATTGAAGAGTAGAAGAGACTTATGAAATAAATTAACTGTTGAAAACATTAAACGAATTTCAAGGTGATAATGGTAATCAGACAATAACTGATATTGTAAATATGATGAATAGCCCATTATATCTCCATACAGAGATGGACGTGTGATTGTCAAATCTATAAAAAATTAATACATATAGAGCAAAATCAGTAATAAAAAATGAATAGTTATCATATATGCATATAAAAAAATCTGCACATTTTTAAGCTTTGATCAGGCAGCTATGATTCAGAATAAAATTTTGCAGCACTAATAGACATATATAATAACACTTTAAAGCAACGCCATGTATGGAATTAACAGAAAGAGAGTCAGATTCGCATACTTGTGTTTAACATTGCACAAGTTATGAATATGTAATACTGCTTTTCTGCACAATTAGTTTCATGGTAAAAGAGTTTCATAGATAGTTCTAATGGATGCTAGGTCAATGCTTTTGGCACTAGAGACGGATTAGCAAACAAAAATTAGTTACCAGAATATTTGAGAATCTTGGCGATAGCTCCAATAAGATTCGAATCACGATGTTTGTTCTAAAAAATTCGATGCCCTGTCAAGGGAGTACGCAAGGAATACCCGGTCAAGTGGAGGTGCAAAAAAAGAAGTAGTAAGTAATCAAAAGACTCAGTTGAATTTTACTCAAATGAATAGCTAAGTCTTTCCTGTGAGTCTATTTGAGAGTTTTGTGCTATTGCTATTGTTTTAACACCAATTTATACCTCGTGTGTTGCGTTATTCTTGTGCACACTTCGGTTGTAATTTGTTACTTGTTTTTATGTCCTTCATAAGTTCCTTATCCTTCACTGAGTTTATTGGGCCTTGTCGCCGGATTTGAATCTTTTCGTAAAAATATAAATCTGTGCGAATTTTTATTAATTAGAGATGAAGAATAGGAAAACTTCAAGCAGAAAAGTAGGTAATAAAGAGTATAGTCTTCATCTATATAAAAATAAAAGTTACACAAGACAGAGTTATTTCGATATTGATGTCCTTCGTAATATCCAAGGAACTTTTCTGACATCTCACTGTCGCCAATGAGCCCCCCCCCCCTCCATATAAGCTTTTCTCAGATCAAGCAAATATCAGTAGCATAATGAAGGTAACAGGTACCCATGATATGATATCACTTTTTTTATTCTTCATTATATTGGATTTCAAAAAAAAAAAATGATAAACCTATTTTGTTCCGATGGCATCTTATAAGAATGGGGCATCAATGCACCCTTTATCCCCTCCAGTTGTTAAGTCATTGGCTAATATTTTTTTAAAATTCATTGATTGTAGCTAGAATACTTTCACCAAGAGAGTATATTGTCTATAATTTAGTACTCCTTTTTTAAGTGCGCCTAGACCTTCGATCACGTTTGCAATTTCATTTGTTTTTTTAGTGCATCTGAATCCGGGGTAGAGAAATCTAAAGCAACACTTTCATAAACTTATTTACAGTCAGCAATGTAAGTGCAACTCCCAAATGCAATTTCTTGGCATGACTGAAAATTATTTCTTTTATATAAGAGATTTATATATTAGATTATCAGTTTTTAAGGGTTGTTTTAGACTAAGTTTTTGGTGAAGAAGAAATAAATTTTCTTTTTATATCTGTTGTTTGCATTTATTACTGAATTTTTTATTTATATTACTTTCTGAAATAGTAAGTACTCCAAGTGTGAGGTGAAAATAAGAAACCATTCAATTTTGACTTTGCATAAGTGTAACTTGAAATATTATTGCGTTTAAATAAAAAATTATATTATATATCATTAATGTTGTTTACTAAAATATATAAAATTGTTAATAAAGATTATCACAACATAAGATTAAATAAGTTCACTAAATGGTTTTAGCAGAGTTTTCACTAAATGTGAATTTGTTAATGAGAAAATTAGAAGAATAATCACAAACCATGTTCACAATTTTTCCCATGTTTTCCATATGGGCAAATACACAAATATCCAGAATCTAAACTTGGTAAGCAAGTGCTACCATGCTCACAAGGATTGGCATAGCAAGTTTTATGCTCACAAAATGGGCCAGCAAATCCATCAGGACATTCGCAATTCCAATGGTCATCAAAACTAGACATAAATAGTGAGATATTAATAATGATTCATCAAACTTCTATGCTATCTAATAAGAACACAATTAAAATTATAATTTATACACAGTGCTTAATCTAATCAGGTTAATTTCTAAAACATATATGTCGCAAAAATTTATATTTAAATCTTGAGATGTATCTCCTTGATTCTATTAGTAAAATATTCTGCGCATACTACTATTTGAAACAAATAAAACATGTTCCACATTACTATGATTACAACTAACCAAGCTAAAGCAACTTTGAACACCATTATCTTAATGATTTAAGATCATTTCAATGTTTGCATCCAAAAAAATGCAGCAATCTATGTAAGGTGATTCCCAGAGGAAGCCATTGAAAAGTTTAAAATAATGTCATTCCATGTTTCATAACTTGGTCAGATTACATCGTAGACGAGTGGAATTTTACATCAAAAGTTAGTGTGCCAAAAATATTTTATGAAATATGACTAATAGGAACAAGGAATAATATAAAATTTTACAGTATATGATATTTTCAGTAGTATATTTATGACTCAAACAACATAAAATATAGTTATTTTCGTCACTTTATGCATTTTTTCAGTTGGGCCTCTAACTGTTTAAAAATTAGTTACTGGCGCACAATTAGAATAGACCTGCATAAATACAGTTAATTAAACCTACAGAAAACGAAAGAATCAATAAAATTTTAAAGATTTACAATGATTTCATCATTTATTTTTCATTTTTGAATCAAAAATAAGCAAACATTGAGATGCTAATATTCTTCATTTAATAAATGAAAAAAATGTGGACAATTCAATAATGGATACAAAAACTACAAGGAATATATCTCACCAGCATCTTTATTTGTAAAATATTCTTATCAATAAGAATATAAAATAAAAATTTTATTTAGAAATCTTTTTGTTAATTACTGAAAGAATATCACAATACTTTCTTTACCAGTTCTATTTCATTAATTCCCAAAAAAAAAAAATCAATTAAAAAAAGTTTAATTTAAAAATCATATAGCATTCAAAAATCATATTTATATTTTGATTTTTTTAGAAACATCCCTAATTATCATTTATCTACAATATGATGTAACATTTTTTTTTTCTGTAAACAAATACTTGGATGAACAGGAATAACTGTCAAGTAACAACCCCATATTAATGTTTATTTATATTTTCTCACAACTGGGGAAAAATTTAGTTTTCTTTATTGTTTTAAACAATTTTGGTTGTTTGTTTCTTTTTTTTATAAATAAATAATAAGTTTTTTCATCTTATATTTTGTTTCTCAGAATTTTTCACATCCCTTTTCATTTATATGCAATATTTTTAATGATTTGTTTTGCTTATTTGATAACGTGTGTAACACAATATTATATCACTTTATAATCCTTATTCAATAATCATTTTATAATGCATTTTAAAAAACCATTTATTTCAATACCATTATTAGCATACAGTAACTACAAATTTTTTTTTGAAACACTAAATAAATTTTTTCCTTCATTATCTTTTGAGTGATGATCAGTACATTAATAGAGTATTGATTATCAATTCAACTCTTAATAGTATCAAAACCTAAAGTGGGAATGAAACTATTCAAAATCATTTCCGTATCTTGAAAACTTGTATATCAAAGAATGTATTTGCACTATCTCGCCATTTTTGTCCAATGGTATTATATGTCTTTCTATAATCTACACTTGCTTAGATTTCCCTTCATTTTAAAATCGTAAAATTTTAACACATAATGAGAGTTTATCTCTCTTACTGCATTGTTTGAAATTAAACCTTAAAAATCACTAAAATTGTTTATGGAATTTCAAACACATTCAAAACTGGTTCAAATGCTTCAAAGAAGAGATCTAACATTTAAAACAAATTAGAAAATGTAGGACCAAAACTGTGGATCTTGATGAGTTGAAAGAGAACATAGAAGAGAATTCATCTACTAGCTTTAGAAAACTAGCAGAAATTTAGATGCCAAGAACTACATATACCGCAAAAAACATATGGTTGTAAAGAGAACTTCCTTATAAATTAATGCTCAAGTAAACAATCAAGTGGAAAGCCAAAACATTCTATCCCCTCCAAAAAACCCAGGTGTTATATATTTTTTTTTGAAAAAATTGGCATATTATGAGAAGTGGATGAATATGTCAGTTAGGCAATATAATTATTAGCAAATCAAATTGGCTCAGAAAAAAAAGTTTTATTTAAAGTGGTGATACCAGAGATTCTACAGTTAATTTATTTCTTCAATTCAGATGGACAAAATGTATGTTTCTTAGAAAGAAATTCACGCTGATTTATACAGAATTTTCTTCCAGCAGTACATCTAAAGTATTTTGAATAGAATACAGAATAATTTAGAGAAACAGAATTTTTACAATATTTCTAATATAATTCTGGGTTTTGTTTCTCTGATTATTTATGCTTGGGTCAATAGTATCTTTATTTCAGTAGTAGGTGCTTTTTGAATTTTAGAGGTTTGAGAAAAGTGTATCTATAGATTATTGCATTAAAACAATATGGTATGGTAGGACTCTAAGAGATCGTTCAGATAGTAAAAAAGTTGCAAGAAACCCTCACACAAGATTTTATTTTGTTTTATACTACTTTTCAGATCTATACTTATATCACATCAAAGTTTGATAGTAAAAAGTGAAAATACAAACAAAAATATGATACTGCAAAAAAAAAAAAAAAAATGTTAGAGAGCTGAGATATATTTGGAAACACTAAAGTAACAAAAAATTTATTCAAATTCACTTTTACCTTCGGCAAGTAGCACCATTCAAACATGGATTGCGATAACAAGCACTATTATAACATTCTGTAATTCCTATTCCCATTTCAGCATCCTCGACGAGTTCCTTTTCATCTCCATTGATCTAAAACTCATGGAACAAAATTATCAAAATAAGTCTAAATATTTATTTAAATTAGTCAATCAGTTATTAATAGGACAATTATTTATAAATTTAAAACTGCAAAAATTCATAATTAACATTTTTAGGAACTTAGAAAAATATAATTATCCTTTTTTTAAAATTAAGTAACATTTAAAAATTTACTGTAAGTAAATGAAATCTGTAAATAAATCAATTAATCTAACCAATAATTCTTAAAGAAGAATGCTTACTTGTAAAAATACTACACAACCTTCTAAAGAAGGAGCTCTGTGTATATTTGGTACTGAACTTTTTAGAGACATTGGAATTCCTCCAATATAAATGTGACGGAAGTCGAATCTGGGGAAAACAACAAATTGCTGTCCACTCATAGGAGCAGAACCATTTACTAGCAAACCAACATTGCAAGATGCATTTTTTATATGAGCAATATCAGGTGTCCAGGAAGTCCTAAAAGTAAAATTAAAAGCTAACAAAAGAATTCTATTTAAATATAACTATTATGCATCAAAAATTAATAGATCAGCTCATTTAAATAAATATTATGCCAACTGTTTTTTTTTTTTTTTTTTTTTTTGCA
Organism: Argiope aurantia; assembly: GCA_026543865.1. Taxonomy (NCBI): domain Eukaryota; kingdom Metazoa; phylum Arthropoda; class Arachnida; order Araneae; family Araneidae; genus Argiope; species Argiope aurantia. The sequence continues at coordinate 1,667,335 of JAPMOR010023552.1, forward strand.
AATGCATGTATAGGGATCATATATTTTAGAGAAAAATAATATTTTCATCTTTTTTCACTCCTTTTAAAAATTTTTATTAATAGTTTAGTTTAGGTATATTAATGCCTCAATTTGATGCTACTTGAAGTCTTTTCAATTTTGAGTTGTGGTTAGATAATGACAGTTATATCTGAAGCAGCACCTGTCTTTTTTAATTTATATGCCATACACAACAGCAAGAAAACATCTGACATTCACCAGCTCATATATTTGCTTTTTCCTAGAAATGGATTTTGAACCTTCAATTATAAAGCCTAGACTCAGCCACAAGATCTTTATTATTAATCTCACAAACAGAAATAGTAAGATACAAATTTACAAAAGTTTGTAAATATTTCACTAGAAAAAAATAGGCAGCAGAAAGAAAAGAAAATGCTAATTTAATAGTGCAAATTCCACTTAATAAATTAAAATACTTCACCTTGTTCACAAATAGAATTCAATTTTACATCAGATTCATTTCTTTTGAATTAACTCCTACTTTTAAATTTGAAACTAAGTTACAACTTATATATTTGATTCAGACACATGCTACATTTACTTGAACATTTAGAAAATTCCAGAATATAGTTATTGGATAGATTAAAAGTCACTTTCAAATGACACCCTTCTTGGAAAATACATATATAATTTTAAAGATTAAAGAATATTTTACACTCTTTATTAAGAAAATTGTGAATAGTAAAAAATACAGTGATTCCCGCAATGAAACGCAGTGCAATGATTTAATTTATAAGCTAAGGGAAGAATATCCCAAAATAAGAAATATATTTTAAAAAAATGGATGTTATTCTTTTTCAAGTCCAAAACTTTAAAAAAAAATTATATTGCATGATGCAGGAAGTCTCCACCAATTTTTGGTGTAAAATGAAAAATTTTTTTTGTACTAAAAATAAAGTTTATTTAAAAGCCTATGGATAATTTTATTACATAATGATTTGCCCTCTTCTGAGAAGTTTCATTATTCCATTCTATTACCGAGACTTTCATACTACTATGGTACTACTCAAAGTGATAATTGCAATCCTTCAAATAATCAAAATATTCCCAATAATCGCAAATTTTACAAAAACCAGAAATAGATAACAATTTTAATGGTGCCAAGTCTAGACTATATGGAAGATTGAGTAATACACCTTAACCAAGCTCCAACAGCTTCACATGTGAATGGTCAGGTATAGGATGGGATAGAATATTGCAATTTTTTGGAACAAGAGTCATATTTGACTGTATGCATGTGGTCTACCGTTATTCTGGTAAAAAATCATCACTTTATGATTTAGAGCTTTTCTAGATAACTGTTTGCTACAGATTATCCCCAGGCTAATATATTTAATCATATTCATAGTTTGTTTAGTAGCATCAGCAATTAATAATAGATAATATCCCTACAATCTCACCAGCAACACAGATTAGCTTTCTGGGAATGGATGCTACCTTTTGAGGTGATTGGCAGTTCACTCAACTAACTCTATGTCCTAATTTGCTCACAATTTTTTCTAAAATAATATTTTTAATGAATTAATTACTAAAAAACCAATTCTACTTTTTTTCAAATAATTCCACATTTTTGATTAATATCATTGTAAATTATTTGTTTTCTAATGCATGTTATCATTCTTTTAAAAAATAAATAACTTTTCTATTGTTTGAACAATAAATCAAACATGGAAATATGGTCAATTCAAAGTCTTCTCTTAACTTATAGGGTTCCAAATGTCAAATGAAGCCAAATCACATCAAATACTCATAAATGATAGTTAATCATTTGCAATTATCACTTTTGCTGGGTTGTAACTAATTGCTGTTGGCTTGTTAGAAGGTTGCCAGTTTTAAATGTGAAACTTGCCCAATTGCTAATTTCATAAAACATTTGATCTCATTTACAATTTTATCCATATAAGCAGCATATATATATATATTTAAAAAATGTTTTTCCTGAATATTTTTCAAGCCATGAAGTTTAGAATGAAAAAGCATGAAATGTTGCAAATATTCTTGTTATTCTGATGTCACAAACATACATTAAAACTCAACCAATCTTGATGGTGAATTGAAATGAATAATGCTGCCTTTCACAAAATAACTTTCAACACATCAATTCAGTATCCTTACAATGTTCTGTACAAGCTATAGGAAACCAGTGGATACTTTTTAAAACACTAAAATTATCGAAATGAAATCATTTCAGGAAAGTATTGAGGGCACAGAAAGTATTTCAATTAAAGAAATTTCTATTTTATGCAAAGCAGTTGATATAAAAAAATCGAACCAAGAACTGCTTTTTAAAATTTGAATTAATACAGTTAACCTTAATGCTGACAACACAAAGAGTTGAGAATTTAACATAACCCAAATTGTAAATGGGAAATCAAATGAATGAAGAATATGAATTTCATAAAAATGCTATCAACAAATTTGAGAGTATAGCTTTTATTGTAAATACACCAACTTGGAAGTTTAAAGGATTACTTACGAAATGGAAACAGAAGTGAAATAACTGTTATTGACTGATGCATGTGTTTCCATAAAAATGGTGGTCTGATGCCCACATGAAAATTTGAACTTAAGCAATCCATTTTCGATATATAACATTAAAAAAGAGCCTCCATTTGCTGCTTCTGTAAATAAAATTGTTCCTTCTGGAGAAGAAGTTTTGAAACTAATATCAATATCCATTCCTTTTTCTGGATCAATAGAAGGCAGAGCATGCTTGAGATATGATGACTGGTGAAATTGTGGTATAAGTAAGTAAGTTTCTCTTTCACAAATTGGTCCAGCATACAATAAGGGGCACATGCACTATCATAAAAAATAAAAAGTTCATTTCAATAACAGCCTAAAAATATATACCAAAATTTAAAATAATAAGAATAATGTATATAAAAAAGGCAAGCAGAAACATTTTCTTTTGGTAGTTTAAAAAGTAATACAATATTATAATTCTATACTGCATAATCTAATAGAAATGAAAATAGGCCAGAAATATCCCATTAAATTTAAATTATAACAAATAAATATTTACAAATCTGCAAAAAGTTAAAGCATCTCTCAAAGTAATAGAAAGAACTTCTATAATATCATAAATAATTTTAAGTGGAAAGTTAGATTTTGTACTTTAAAAATCAGTAAGTTTTATACTTTTATATAAAGTATTGCATTCGCAAAAAAACATTTATTTACCCTGAATTTAGAAAAACCAACTTAGAA